>APFE030901730.1:0-15756 GCA_000404065.3 Pinus taeda | reverse complement strand
CTTGGTGAAGTAAATTGATCCATGCAATTCATCCAATAATTCATCAATGACAGGAATGGGAAACTTATCTTTAATTGTTATCTTGTTGAGCTCCCTATAATCCGGACACATGTGCCATGATCCATCCTTCTTGTACACTAATATTACTCGAGCAGAGAAAGATCTTTGACTCGGTTGAATTATACTAGCCTCTAGCATTTCTACAACCATACATTCAATTTAACTCTTTTGGGAATAGGGATATCTATATGGCTTGATGTTTGGAGGAACACTTCCTGGAATAAGATGAATAGCATGATCATGATCACGAATAGATGGGAGACCTTTGGGAGTATTAAATACCTTGGAATGATTGTTCAAGACTTTTTGGAGATCTAGAGAAATAGATGATTCCAAAATGGAGACATCTAAGGAACATAATTGTGCAATTACACCCCTTTGTTCCTTTTTTAGAAGCTTTGTCATACCATTAGAGCTGATTATCTTTCCCGGTTTCCCTACAATACCCCTTAATTCAACTTCCTTTCCTTCCATAGAAAATTTCATGAAAAGTTCTTGAAAATTAAAAGCTATTGTACCCAAGGATTGTAACCGTTGGACTCCTAGTACAACATTTGCACCTTCCATTGGAATGGAAACCACTGGGCTAGTAAATATATTTTCTCCCTATCAGCATACTTCTTCATCCTCCTTGTTGCATCATGCAAGCACAACCATGCCAACTCCAAGGTTTCCTCCCAAGCCTTCATGAACTTCTTCGCATGAGGACTCCTAAAAAAACCTCCTGTCACAACGATGTGTGGTGCAACTGGCATCTATCCATTCACCAACTCAAATGGAATGTACCATGTCGCAGAACTCTTTTGAACATTGTAGCTAAACTGTGCAATATCCAAGAGTTCAGGACAATCCTTCTGATCAGTCGTCACATAATGTCGCAAGTAGTCCTCCATCAATGCGTTGATCCTCTCGGTCTGCCCATCTGTCTGTGGATGGTAAATCAAACTCATCAACAACTCTGTCCCAACTAACTTGAACAATGTGGTCCAAAATCTCCCTGTAAAACGCGGATCTCTATCCGACACAATGCTCAATGCATCCCCCAATACTTCACTATGTTCTTAAAGAACAACTCCGCAATCCACTTGGCTCCACAAGGCATCTTTGTAGGAACAAAGACAGCATACTTGGAAAAACGATCAACCATGACCATAATCCCATTATACCCCTGAACCTGTGGTAACTGAGTGATGAAGTCCATCGAGACACTCATCCATGGCCTCTCTGGAATCGATAAAGGCTGCAACAGTCCTCCTTGCTTCTGAGTATCTGATTTGTCCTGCTGAAAAATGATGCACATATGTACATACTCCTCCACATCCTCCTGCATCTTCTCCCAAAAGAATCCTCTCTCCAACAATGCCAAAGAATGATGCTGCCCTGGGTGGCCAGCCCACGAAGAATCGTGACACTCCTTCAAAAGGTGCCTCCTAAGACCATATGACTTTGGAACATAGAGTCGGTTTCCAAAGAACAAGTACCCGTCCCGTAGAAAGAACTTTCGTGTCTTCCCTTCCTTTATCTGCTTCACTATATTCTGCACCAAAGTATCAGTTTCAACACTTTCCTTGAGTTTGTTTTGCATCTCTTCTGACATCTGAACCTGACTTCTACTCCTTGCTGCTTGGTCTTCACCATCCAATTCTGCAAGTTGTACCCTACTAAGGGCATCTACTAGCGCATTGTGTCTACCTGGCATATACTCAATAAACATGTCGAATTTTGCCAAGAAGTCCTGCCAACAAGCTTGCTTCGTAGAAAGCTTCAGTTGTGATGCAAAATAACTTGCTGCAACGTTGTCAGTCTTGACAAAAAATGGCTTCCCAATCAGGTAATGCCTCCACACATGAAAATAGTGGATGATCGCAGTCATCTCCTTCTCATGAACTGGATACCTCCATTCTCTATCCTGCAACTTCCAACTCTCATACGCCACCGGATGCCCATCCTGCATAAGAACCCCTCCTATGGCAAAATCTGAAGCATCAGTCTGTACCTCAAATGGTCTCCCAAAGTCAGGCAACTTCAGTATCGGTGTTGTAAACATCGTCCTCCTCAAGTCATCAAATGCCTTTTAACATTTATCCGTCCAACACCACCTCTTGTCTTTCTTCAATAAGTCTGTCAGTGCCGATGTCACCTTGGAGTAACTTTCTACAAACTTCCGTTGGTAGTTGGTCATGCCAAAGAACACCCTCATCTCATGGACATTCTTCGGTTCAACACAGTCCTCAATTGCCTTTACTCTGCTTGGCTCCATCCATATGTACCCCTGACAAACAATATGTCCAAGGAACGAAATCTCGGTCTGAGTGAACACACACTTAGACCTTTTCAAGAACAACTGATTTTCCCTTAGTGCCTCGAACACCATCACCAAGTGCTTCTTATCATCCTCCATGTTATCATTGTACACCACTATATCATCCAAGTATACTACTACGAACGAGTCCAAGTATGGTCGTAGAACATCATTCATCAAAGTGCAAAACATAGCAGGAGCGTTGCACAACCCGAATGGCATAAAAAGGAACTCAAAGCTACCATACCTTGTTATTATCACGGCCTTCTTCTCGTCTCCTTCAGCTATCCACACCTGATAATACCCATGCCTCAAGTCCAGCTTCGAAAACGCTCGAGCTTTCGCAAGCTTATCAAAGCAGTAAGCAGCCAATGGAAAAGGATACATGTTTCTCACCATCTGCTTGTTCAATGCACGGTAGTCACAGCACATCCGTAGCTCATTCAAATCCTTCTTCCACTGGAACAATACTTGAGCTCCATAAGGGGACCTTGAAGGTCTAATGAAACCTGCATCAGCTAACTCCTTTAGCTGTCATTTCAATTCCTCCAACTCAATCCCTGATAAACGATAAGGTGCTCCTGCCAGGGGTTTCTTCCCTGGTTCAAGCTCAATGTTATGGTCCAGTGTACGCCTTGGTGGAAGCTTCTTCGGTAGCTCATCAGGCATCAAATCCACATACTCAGTTAGCACATCAGAAATCTCAACCGGAACAGGCGTCCCCACTCCATCACCTTCGACTCCCTTGAACATCACCGCATATGTCTCCATATTTGACTCCTTCATAGCCTTCTCCAAACTCAGTGTAGAAACCTGTTGCACCTTAACTTCCCTCCTTTGCCTATGAGTGGGAAAAGTCCAATTTTGTGTCTGTCCAACCGGCACCACCTCATCATAGAAGGGGACAACAATAGCCCTATTTCCCTTCAAGAGATCCTGTCCAAGTATGATATCAAATTCGTTCATCTCCATCACTGTGAAGTCAAACTGACCTGTCCAGTCTTTTATCTGCACCGGCACTTTGTGTGCCAAACCTGCCACCTTAGCTCTAGAGTTCACTGCCTTGACCTCCATGTTCGATGGGAGGATCATCAGTCCGACCTCTCTTTCCAACCATGTCATCATAAAGTTATGAGTGGCCCCTGTGTCCACAAGGCCTGGAATGGTCTTGCCACGGACCATCAAGTTCACGAAACCCAGACTGTTCATCCATGATTTCTCCATAACTTGTCCTTGCATACATACCTGTTCACTGCGTTCATCATCAAGCAACGACTTCACCATCTGTGAACTGGCTCTGATACCACCTGTCACGCGCCCAATTCTTTTTTCCTTTAATTGGCCGGGTGCGGCACCGCCTAAGTAACCAACATTTTCCATTATTATGTTACTTTATGAACTACGCCTTCAATCATTTATATCAACCATGAAATACTTTATAATATGCAAAAACCATAATAAACAACATGATAAACGACAACAAGAACACAAACAATATGCAAGAGAATGTCTTTTTATTATATATGAGAAATAGTACAATGGCCGAGAGCGTCGCTCCACCGGCATTCAAAAATGAGGTTGGGTGCCCGCCTGTGCAAGAGTGCATGGCGGTCACGCCACAAATCTCACCCAATATACAACAAACAACACAACTGTGCCCGAACGGGCAGGCGCACCTGTGCACACCTGCACAAACAACAAACGATGTGTCAACCGGCGGTCGAGTGGTTCACCCTCGCCCTCGCCCTGAACGATCACCCGGCGGGCGGTTCACCCGCGCCCTCAACCGATCCTCAACCGCGCCTTCACCGATTCTCCGTGTGTCTTTGCCCGACAGGCGGGTGCATCTCCTATGCGCCTTGCTGCGGCTACCAAGTGCGCACTTCTCCTTTGTGCGATGAAGACTTGCGATGATTCGATGATTCTTCCAAACGAGCACTCCACCAAACGTTTATACACTCACCATGTGTGGTTACCTCCCCTCGGTCGACCCACCAATGCCATTGTTTATTCATGTGCCGACGCCCTCAACCGATGTGCGACACCCCTATGTCAAGTCGGCTCGCCCATCGCTCATCCACGCCCAGCTCGCATATAAACGATGGTTCCATGCCTTAGTCGATTTTTCTAAGTGATGAGAGCGCGCGCATGGCTACATAATCGCAGGGCGTTACACGGGGTATGCATGCATTTGCATTCTCTATTTGGATGCCAAAATGTTAGGCATCAGATCTCGCTCAGTTGTGCACCAATGAGCGGTTTGATTCGCTCTCTCCATGCATGGAAAGCATGGAAAGCTCAATCCTTATTTATTTCCTCGTCTCCACAATGGCTATGTTTTTTTCAATTTACTATTTCCCAGAACACATCATGGCCATTTTATACACCTGCCATCCCATAATATCTGCCATGTTTCCATTTTAAAATGCTTTCTCTGTGGTCTCCACACTCCTGAGCTGGCAGATACCCATTTTCAAATTCAGAGTGGCGTTGTTGGGCGATGTAGAATTGACTTCAGATTTGTTAAAGTTCGTTAACTATATTATAAATTTGGCATTATATATATGTAGCAAAATTTATTAATTTAAATGCAAATTAGAAATATTCTAATTACAAATATAGTAAAATTCATTAACCATCAATTTAATATTAGAACACTAAAATCTGTTAACCATCTTTTTGATATTGATAACTTAACTATCCATTTGAGCTTAACAATTTTGCATGCTAGTTAATTAAAAAAATTATGGTAACGAGTAAGTAATGAACACATTAAATTTTTAGGCTCTATATTAAATATATTAATCACTTGTGTGAATAATATACATATTCAATATTATATATATAACTAACAATGTTGAAAGTTTTTTCCTTTTAATTCTAAAAGAGTAAAATCCACATCAATTAAATAATTTATCTCAAATTTGTTTTTTTACTATCATTGTTTATTTTATTTTTATTCTTTTAATTTGAAATTTTATATTACTAAGATATACATATAAATTATATTTAAAATTTTACATATTTTGACAAGGAATAGTCATTGTAGTAATTGTTTCTTGCCTATTATTTATTTATTTCTAATTGATTATAATATTTTTTTTGAGCAAATTATTGTCATTTATTACAGTGAATGTATGGTTTATCAAAATATAGAGATTTTTATGTGTTAATCAATAGCTTTATCTAATATCGTTTTTCATTCTTCAACTAATACATTCTGAATGCTTTAAATGGAAAAATATTTCTCCTTATCTCAAAGCTTCATTAGCTTCATAACTTTGATTCTAACTATAATATCACTAATTTAGCTTACAATCCTTTTGTGACCATAACAACAATCATGCAAAAGAAACTGGGGAAGTAAAGGTGAATATACTCCCACAAGGCACACCAAAGGGCCTTTGTAACACATAGAGAACCCATGTATTTAGACTGAAGGTAACTCCATTGATATCCAAGAATTTTGGAAATATGTAATTGAATAGCAATAGGAGCATTGAAGAAGAATATACGTAGTTTACCATGAATTATACTTGTGCCCAAAGCTACCATAAGGTATTCTAGTACCTATTTGGAGGCATGACCTTCTCCTACTATTGGTGCAAACATAAGAAGAGTTTCATCTACAAATTGTTGATAAAATGCAATTTGATCATCCCCGTGAAGTTCCATACCCCTAGTTTTGTTTGAGGGTGCCATAGCCTTAATAGCTCAACTCATTCCTTTTTCCCATTAGTAAGAATAAGTAGGATAATGAGTCCCCTTGTCTAATTCCACAAGGTGGACTAAATGTTGACGAGGGTGGTCCACTTATGAGAATCAAGAAGAAGGCTTTGGAAATAAAAGAGATAATCTAAATTATCTATTTGTTAGAAAACCCAAAGGTGAAACAGATGTGATAGATGTATTGCTAGTTGGTTATACCAAAATAATTGGGCATGTCAAGCTTAATGACCATACCCAAATTTTGAAATCTTTATAGGTCAAATTAATTCATGGGCCAAAAGGATGTTATAAAGAATTTTTCCACCTTCACCATAACTAGATTTCTCCTAGAAGATGAGATTTTACATTCTTTGACATGTCTTCCTTAGGAATACATGTGAATTAGGTGGAATTTGTTTTGTGAGTATTGGGGATGTTATGCAAAATAAGTAAAATATTGATGGCTAAATGAAGGAGATAAGAACATTCAATTATTCCATTTATCCATGTTTTAACATCAACATCATAACACAATTTCAACCCTAAAACACAATTAGGGCTTTAAGTTATAGTGAGATGCTAACATTGAAAAGGAATTGAAAAATTACTACTAATATTTTTCTCACTAAAAAAAAAAGGTATTTAAGGGATTCCATTGAAAGAATTACATAGAACATCCCCAGTTTGATTACTTAGAAGCACAACAAAGCCTTTTTCATGTAGATATCAATTCAAGACATCGAACTAGTAGCCATTTAAATGTTCAAAGAAAAACACCTATTCGAGATGGCTTTGCCTTAGACATCTTTCAATCATATTAGGCCATCATTAAGTCACATGTTTGGGAATTTGTTTCGGATTTTCCATAAAATCCCGAATACTCACAAACATAATGCTGCCTAATTCACACAAATTCCTAAGAAAGACATGAGAAATCTCATCTTCTAGGAGAAATCTAGTTATGGTGAAGGTGGAAAAATCTTTTATAGCATCATTTTGGCCCATGAATTGATTCAATCTATAAAGATTTCAAAATTTGGGTATGGTCATTAAGATTGACATGCCCAATTATTTTGGTAGACTCAACTAGCAATACATCTATCACATCCTTTTCACCTTTGGGTTTTCTGACAAATAGAAAAATTAGATTATCTCTCTTATTTACAAGGACTTCTTCTTGATTCTCATAGATGGACCACCCTCCTCAACATTTAGTCCACCTTGTGGAATTAGACAAGGGGACCTATTATCCTACTTCTTCTTTCTAATGGAAAAAGGAATGAGTTGAGCTATTAAGGTTGTGGTACCCTCAAACAAAACTAGGGGTATGTAACTTCACGAGGATGATCAAATTGAATTTTATCAACAATTTGTAGATGAAACTCTTCTTATGTTTGCACCAATAGTAGGAGAAGCTCATGCCTCCAAATGGGTACTAGAATAAGTACTATCATGGACATATAAATGATATGATTATAAATCACTTCGAAAACTATGGGGTTGGCAGTATTTTCCCAAGGAATGGACAACATGGAGAATAGATTAATATATTATATCTATTGTGGAATACTCTAATATCACTACTTTGATGATGTGAATTGGAACTTTTTCATAAATTCTTTAAAGTAAGAAGAAGTGTTTCCATAAGACAAAAACTAGAAGCCATAAAATTCATATATAATAGTAAGAAAAATAGACGGTAAAAAAATTTGAATAAAGTATTACAGAATGTGACAAAATGAAGTAGTATAGAGTGTCCTAAATGGCATTCAAATTCACCTAGTCGTTATGTAATCACTAAAGGTTCCAAATATTTATAATTTTATCAGAACATCAGAAATGTAAGTCCAACAAGGAGAAACATATGGGGAAGGGAGGGAGTAGGATGGAGGGAGAGGGAGAAAGAAAGGGAGGTAGAGGGAGGGGAACAATGTAAGGGAAGAGAGAGTGATAGACTTAGTGGTGGAGAGGGATAGGGTAATAGGATAGTATAAGAAGGGAGAGAGCATGCGAGGGAGGGAGTTAAAGAGAGAGAGGGAGAAAGAGAGAGAGATAGGGAGGGAAAGAGAGAGATAGAGAGGGAGGGAAAGAGAGAGAGAGAGAGGGAGGGAAAGAGAGAGAGAGATAGCGAGAGATGTGGCGGGGAGGTTGAGGGAGGGATAAAAAGGGTGAGATAAAGGGAGAGGGAAAGAGAGGGATGTAGAGGTAGGTTTAGCATGTAAGAGAATAGAGAGGGGGAGAGAGAGAGGCTGAGAGAGGGAGAAGGGAACAAGAGAGTAGAGAGAGAGAGAGAGAGAGGGAGGGAGAGAGAGGGAGAGCTAAGTTGATGGATAGATGTAGGTAGCGAGTGATTGGGAGAGGGGGATTGGGGGAGAAGGAAATGAAGAGGGTGGTAGAGCGTGAGGTAAAGGGGTAAAGAGATAATGGGGAGTAGAGTGAGTGAGATAAAGAGAGTAGCACACAAGGGGATGGATAAAGAGGGTGGGAGAGAGGGAGTGCGAGTGGAAGAGAGAGAGAGAGAGAATGGGAGGGAAAGATAGAGTTACTCTTCGAGGGTATAATTCTAAAATTAGAAATTATTTATTTTTTTTTGGAATTGCATGTGGATGTTAAATATGTTGGGCAATTTTTAAGGACTATGCTAAGTGTAGTTGCATGATCTAATGACTTTTCTAATTCTTTCTTTGTTTGGGAAAATTATTGGTGAGACTTTTGAATTATAATGGATAGTTATTAATTTCTTGAGCTATCACTTTGTCTTCCAATCCATTTAGTTAAGAATTGTGTTTCTCATTATGGTGAACCGACTTATGTACTAATTGTTGGACAACAAAAGGTGGATCATTATTTCTTATTCTAATGTTTATATTAAGTTGTTTTATTTCTTAGTTCTAACATTGAAACCAAATCTCCATTTCTTGTTGTTTTGTCTGTTGAATCTTGTGACGATCGAACTTCATTTCTTTTTTGTATTTTCTTGGTTTCTCTCACAAATATTTCTACGGTTTTGAATATATGTTTGCCTGAAGCATGATATGGTTGGGTTTCTCACGAGGTATGTTTGACTATTATTCTTTATATCATAGGCGGAGTACTAAGTGTATTTGACTATACACAATGAACTTTTTGATTATTTAATGGTGAGGTTGAAGTAACCTATACCCCTAAATTGATTTTCATTGGCATTTCCATTAATATGTCATCCAACCTAGAATGTTTCGATACAACTTCCTGAGTATAGGTACATCGCATTTTATCTTGACCATAATTTTCTTCTATAATTGTTATTGTAGTAACAAGGGGTGAATCAAAAGTGAAGTCGATGTTCAAAACATGATTTTTATCCTGTTGGGTTTAGTTTACTATCCTTGGTCCTATGCCTATGATGAACTTCCATTTTCTATGTCATGTTTGTGTGGAGTTGATTTCTTATGTTCTTGTATTTGTTGAACTACCATCATTTTCTATGTTATTCTTTCAATGAATGCATTTGTTCCATGTCCAAGCAACTGTAAGAGGTCAGGCTCAATAGATAATGCTAGAAGTTGTTGCAATTTTCTAGGCTTTTCTATGGTATGCTAAAAAAAATTCATGCAATTTAGTGTAGATTATATTTTTGTTGTGGGTCTTCAAGTTGAATACGTGCCAAGATTTCATTCCCATTGATTGTAGATGTTTACTTCACTTTTGTTTTTAACTCCATGAATATTTTCTTTGGTATTGTTAGGAGATCTGTGAATATTTTATTTCATATTATTAGGAGATTATGTCAGAGGTACTGATAGGTCAAATATAAATGGCGTTGCAAAATTATGCTTCCCTTTCTTCTTCCTCTTAAACATATGAAAGCAGTAAAAGTATATCTGCTTGTTCTTCTCAAGCTGGTGGTAAAACTGGGAATATTATGTTAGATTATAAACTGATTCTGTAAACATTTGGTGAGTTGTAGGTTGATACAGAACATCTTCCAGGTCTACATATAAAGAGTAAACATACCAAACTTTAGATATTTTGAGGGACAATTGAATGTGCAATGAGGGATGAAACATTTTTTGTACGTGTTGAGGTACCCTCTATTTGTTGGAAGATTTCTAAAGATTTCTTGCTGGCTAACTGGTGAATTTTGGTTCAAGGCTAACCAAATTACTAAAGAGGGGAACAAAATGGAGTTATTTTAATTTTTACATCCATACGGATTCATATTCAACATGTCACCAATGTGTTTTGCTCAGTTGTATATTTTTGTCATCATGGTAATTTGAGCAATTTCTTCTAGCGGAGTGAGTTTAATGTTAGAGACTCTCCTTATTCATGCAAAATGACAATGGTAACCTATCCTTTTGAATGGGGATTTATTTTAATGAGTTTTGTTTAATATATTTATTAATTTAAAAATCAGAATGTAAATTCTTATTCTGATTTTAACATTTTATTTTGAATGGCATAATAGATATCATGCATATCTGAAAAGTTAATTGTTAACATTATGCTACAGAATTGTGAAAAAATAACAAAAAACATAACACTATTGTTGAATCTAACAAGGTTAAAGGAGAAGAAATATTTATACTATCATTCTACTATGTTGTGATTTGCTTCCTTTGAATGTCATTGCTAAATAAATAAATGACATGGCATACATGTTTTATGTAAGTACTTTTTATACTATGATCCCTTTTTGCTGTGTTTTGCTTCCTTTGAATGTCATTGCTAAATAACAAAAATGAGATTGCTTACATGTTTTATGTAATGTGTTTCGAATATATATCCCTAATAGTTGACATATCAACAAAAGTAGTAGAAGAACAAGCCTTAATCTTAGATTTGACTCAAAACTCAACATTTAATTTAATGGTCACTAGGAAAAAAATTAGAAATAAGAAAAAAAAAGTAAGATATAAAATACTTATTTTAACAATATATATTTAAACCAATAACATAAAGATAAATAAATAGAAACCAAATAGAGAATATTTTTTAATGTAGGGAAGGATAAAATAGAAAAAAAGGATAATTATTTATAAAATTAGAGCATCAAGAAATAATAACTAAAATGAAATTCACACACTAACATTAAGACTTTAAAAGGTCTACAAAATATACACCATCATTACTAGTCAAGGTCATTACCATATGTTGATTCTAATGATCTTGAGTTGTGAAAAGTGCTTTCTGGGTCCATATCAATAATCAAAATATTATCTCCAAAATTCTCACCATTTCTTATATTCCTTTTTTATGGGAATTAATTTGGAATTACAGTTCATTCATCTTTATCCTCACTATGCTAGACCACTTTAAGTACATAGAAGCTATCACTTTAATGTTATAGTTAATATGTTCGATATTAAAATTGATGTGTGTTGTAACATTTCAAGAGTTACAATGGCTACTATGTGTCATAGTTTTTAGAATTCATTATGTTAAAGATCATAATGCACTATGGTTTAATTAATTTTAGAGTTAGTCCCTTGAAAATAATCAAGTGATCAACCTTAGTTTTTCTTAATGGTAATAGTTGTTAGAGGTTGCAATATTAAAGGGTTTGTATTTCTCTAAGAGTATGAATGATCACAATAAATTACTGGTTATGTGTCATATCAATGATTTGACATTCATAATGGTTTTTGGTTAAGGGAAACATATTGTATGAGATATTATACTTGTCATAGTGGTCAAATGTTACATTAAATAAGGGAGACAATTTGTGGAGGTTAATATATAGCACAATATCGACAAATATCTAATAATAAATTCATTATAATTAATTATATATAAATACATATGTTAATATATATTTTTTTCAAATCAAGATATTATTGGGAAACTCGATTAGTGTTTCCTTATAATTGCCCTCATTGTTTTAATCCAATAACTAATTGGTTGTACTTAAAAAAATCGTTAGTGATTAAGTAGCTAGAGTTTTTGAGACCTAGAGTTTTGCAAAGCTCTTAGAAATATTGGAAAAAATAGATTCATTTTGAGATAAGTATTTTATTTATATTATTTATGATTTAAAATTTCTTAAAAAATTCGTAAACTAATTATTTTTTCTAATTTACTAAATAAAAAGAATTGTTAATTAGCATATAACTTTATTTAATAAACAAATTATTTTTCTTACTGAAAATTATTATTAAAGCTACAATGAATTTAATTCATTTAAAATTTCATTAAAAAAACTTATTAAACTATTATTTTTAATTACTCATAAAAAGAATTGTTAGTGTATATAACTTTATTTATTAATAAAAAGCTATTTTATTACTGGAAAATATTATTAAACCATATGAATTCTAATAAAGAATTTTGTTATTAAACAACATCTCATCAAATTATATTTTGACAATTTTATTTTTCAGAGCAAAAAATTATAATCACTTTCCTTTTTCTGTGGTGAGTAATTCTGTGAATTCTTTCTCTTATAATGTTATTGCCATGCTATAAATATAAAGTTTTACTTATAAATTTTTATTTTACCATTAACTGTTAGTATTTCAAATTGCCAATACTTTCTTAAAAACAATGAATAGTTCTTTGTAAATTTTATTTGTAATCTTTTACTTTTTACTTTATAAATTTAAGGGATAATTTTTTTGTGTGCTTTATTTTTTTTATTTTAACTATTAAACTTTTCTTTTGTTTGTAGAGCTTTCAAGAATGGAATTAATATTCGGCTTTTAAAATTGGCTTAGTTTTTTATTTTCTTAAGGTGTTAGGGATCTTAAATTCAAATTGTCGTTAAACACTCATTAAGGGATAACGGAATTCGACCATTGAGAATTTTTTTCATAGCGTTTTCCTTCATTGTTCAATGCGGATGAGAATTTTTCTCATAGCGTTTTCCTTCATTGTTCAATGCGGATTTCGCAATCGCAACTTAACGATGGTGTTTCCATCGGTAACGCCAATGTTTCCATTAGGTTTGTTGGGAGAGCGTCAAACTGAATATCTGAAGGTCATGTGTGAAGGTCATGTGTTGATCCACTTTCGACAAACCTAAAGTTTCATAATTCTAGTTCTAATCACACTAGAAGTAAGGAAGTCATTTCTATCCATTCGAATTATCTTAACATTCTATAGCCGTGACTCTTCTCCTTTGATCCTTGTTTTGAAGTCTTTTTATAAATTTTTTTCCGCAACTATGGATATCAGTTATGGATAATTTTTTTTAATTTTTTTCCGCAACTATGGATATCATTTATGGTATGGTTTAATACTTTTTCCTGCACCTATGCATAGGGTTTAGTTTTTACTGCACCTATGGATATGGTTTAATATTTTTTCCTGCACCTAAGGATAAATTTGTTTATAATTATTTTGCTGCAACTCCGAAGAGAACTTATTGGTACTTTTCGTGTTCCATTATACTTTTAGGGTTTTATTGTCCGATCGTGCAACTATGGATAGGGTTTATGTTTATGAATAATTTTGTTGGCATATTTGAAATATTAAGGGCATTTGAAATGGAAAGGAAAACACTTATTGATACTTTTGTGTTCCATTACAATTAGTCTTCCAGATCGTCTTTCCTCACACTTACAATAAATATAATGGCTAGCGTTTCTGGTACATTGTCTTAATGCACCCATACATTAGAAATACATCTTAGTAGATAAGCGAAGGTATTGAAAAAAATTTATAATAATTTTATTTTTTGTTAATTTTGTGAATTTATTAACTTTGTTTATTCTTCCACCAATTTAAAGCAATTTACAAATTGTTTTTTAAATGTCATCATTGCTTTTTTACTTTTTTTAATTCGGTCTTTTTTACAAAAACCAGATAATTCTGTTTGGTCTTTACCTTGTCGATAACTCTTAGGCCTTTCAAAATTGCCAATCTTTTACTTCAAAAGTAATTAACAGTCGTTTTTAAATTTAACTTTTAATTTTTTACATTGCCTTCTGAAATTTGAGTCTTAACTTTTCTGTGTTATTTTAAATTTAACTGTTAATTTTTATTTTAGGTGAAGGTGGTGTTGAAGCAGGTGGTGGGGAATCTGTATGTGGTGGAGGAGGAGGTGGTGGTGGAGAAGGTGGAGGTGGAGGTTGTGGTGGAGGATTTCATGGGGGATTTGTATGTGGCGGAGGAGGAGAAGGTGGTGGAGATGGAGGTGGTGGAGATTGAGGAGGAGGTGGATGTGGAGGGGGAGGAGGAGGAGTTGGAGTTATGCAAGTTAATTTAAAATTAATCTCTTAAATTCAAATATTAAATTGTCACTCTTTTCTCCATTGTTGTAGATGAAAGCTATAGTCTCATGAATCTAGAACATATCTCTTGACAAAAATAATATCCTACCATTAAATGATATGTAATACATTTAGGAATATTTCCTCTATGCACAAATATAGTCATTCATGTACATGAAATTTATTTAACGTTTAGATCTGATATCTTGGCCAAGAATATGAAGCATTTTTCAAGATTAAATTTTTGTGTTTTTTTTTTGTATTTTATTAGTCCCTTAAACACTTATAGTTCTTGTTTTATTGTTCAATGAGCCATTTTTTTTGGGAATGCGTGGTTTCATCTAATTATAATTTATTTAGAAAGTGTTGGGTTAATGTTAACATTATTTCTTGAATAAGAAGCCTTATGTTATTTTTTATGCTTACTTGAGAAACATAGGATATTAGGAATCATATATGGATTTGTTAATTATTTTGGAATTCCACATATTTATTATAATTATTATTACTTTTTTATATATCTAATGGTTTAAGGAAAAAATAATTAATTTGTAATTCACTTTCTCACATGACCTAAGATTCTTCACTTTTTAGAGAATCCACTATTTATCTTGTATTTTGTTTCAATATGTTTATTAGTAAAGGGAAATATGTTCTACTTGACTATCTGTATGGAAAAATGACCCATTCTCTAGGTTCTTATGTGTTCATTGTAGGGGATCTATTGTCATGGGAACAACATTCCTTTAATGAAATTATATTTGAGAGAAAGGCTAAAGGAGCAATACATGTAATTAGTAGAGGATGAGAAACTCTTTAGTGTATTATCATTTTTGAAGTTGGAATCCTTTGATGATACTTATTTTTTAACATGTTATACTATGCAACAAACATTTTTCTTTGTGGGCTGTATTTTTGAACTTGAAAATTGTGGCTTTATATGAGTTTGTGTTAATTTATTTTTTTATCATATAGGAAATTATCTTTCATTACATATTTTGTCCTTTAGTGAATCATTTTGAGCATTTTGAGTTTTTATTGAAGAAGAAATCACAATAGTTACTATAATATCTACACACCAAGGAGTTGAAAAACTTATAGATGGTGATGAACCATCAAATCCTAAATATGTTTGTTTATTTGAAGCTAAGTAATTGAATAACTATTTTTCTCTTAGAGAATCAATGCATAAGAAGGAAAAAAAACGTGATGTGAAGATTAAATGAGGTATTCACCAATAATTTACAAGATCTTATAATTAACTGAATTACTCACTAATATTTTACAATATTTGAAAATTCATTGAAAGAACTGATGAGCCCCAATTTTGGTACAATTCGGGCTCATTTTGGCCTACTTTACTTGCTCAAACCATTCATCTTTATTTGCTTATGCATGCATTTCTTAGTTATTTCATGTTGTTAGTAGGAGGAAGGTTAGACACTTTATCCACGTGACTAATGCATTGTGATTCCAGGTTTTGGCATGGAAAAA
>APFE030901719.1:51449-62428 GCA_000404065.3 Pinus taeda | reverse complement strand
GTGAATCTGGCAATGTGCATTGGATATCTAAATGGCCCGCCAACTAAGTAACTGGTGTCTAACGTTCTCCTACAACATGTTGAGGGCATTATTATTCTCTTTGTACTTTGCATAAAATAATTATGCAAAGTATGGCCTACAAGGATAAGAAGGGCTCTTTGTTAATAAGTGCAATTGGATTTCACATGACAAATATCATTTTGTCCTTCTATATCATAATTGCTTTATGATATGCTTTTCAATTAGACATTTATTTTAATCAAATTTGTGGACATTTACATTAGTTTTAGGTTAAATAATTATTTAGACATTTAGTTTAATCAAATTGGTTGACATTTACATTGATTTAAAGATAAATTAAATTAAATTAAAGTACTTTGCTAATTTATGAAGAAGTAAATAATTAGCAATGGACTAATTATCTCCTTTTTATTACATTCCAGGGGTATTATTAATAAATGATGTCATTTAGGAAAGGTCAGTTTTAACTTATTAATCGGTATAGAGTTGGTGTATTTCTCATAATGGTTTACATTTTTGTTATATTTTTAATATCTGTGATGTATAATTTGGATATAGTTTTTAAATTAAATAATAATTATTATATTTTTAAAATAATAAATAAAAGAAAATATATAGTAGTTATATTTTTTAAAGGCAATGTGTAAGGTTATTTTTTATAGTGGCATTGTATGTTTTTATGGTATGATTAATTTGATGGTTAGTTATTGGTGTGGATGAATATATTGGATAGATGATGCTTTAGACAAATTGATCATAAGTGTCACTTGATCCGTTGGCAACCTTATATAGTAGAATGCCTTGGCTTACTAGCGAAGCACAATTTGAATAGTTTTATGTCTTGACTCATTGACAAGGCACACATCAAATAGTTTGATGCCTTGGCTTCTTGGTGAGGCATACCGAAATGGAATCATGCACCCTTGTGAATAGATAGGGCACACTACAAACAATGGTAGTTCGCACTAAGTCAAGTGCACAGAGATAGTTAGACGAGCACGTAGCTAGAGGTAAAGAAGGTTGTTGCAAGTAGCCTCGTATAGATTCATACAAGTTGGGTGCACTTTGGATAACTAGGTTAAATGGGATAATGGGACTGAGTTACCTTTAGATGATTCGAGAAAATATTATATGTCGAGGCATAGCTAGGTGCACTTAGGTGTGGTCGAACGAAACATCAGGTATATGGGGTGACCAAGGCAGCCTTGGGATGAAATAGGTACATACTTGGGGCATCTTGGGATAACTTGACATGAGTTAGAATAATTTGACAGAATGAATGATGGACAGGTCACTGAAGCGGAGGAAGTGTAATACCCTAGGTTAATCCCCAAGTTGTATTTGTATATAGTTTATAAGATGATGAACCGATATGTTTCGGGATGGAGCATTTGAGCGTATATATTTTGGGGTTGGAGTGCTTATGTCATATTAGGTTAGATATCTTGTATGTTAAAAGGCCACTGGACATAACTTTGTAAACTATAATCAAAATGATATATGAATAAAACACATCGCTATTGTAAACCAAGTTAGACAAGAGTACGTGGGGCTAGGGCTCCACAAGAGGGTAAGGGGGCTAAGGGCTAAGGAAAGGGACTTAGCTAAGGAATATAAAACTATATTCATAAAATCCTAATTCGTTATTACCATACAATTAATCCTAAGTTATTAAGTGTTGGGATGAATTCCCAGTAGCGGGGGAAGTAATCCTTTATGTGCCACTTGTCAAAAAGAGGGCATGGATTTAAAATTTAGGCTTAGTGAGAAAGTCATCATTTGTAATCATTTTCAATCATTCTTTATCATTGGGCTTGCCATTTTTTCTTTGGGTATGCTGAGTGTGAGCTAAAGAGCCACTGTAACCCTATTATCTTATGAACATTGTGAATCTTGGACATATTTGGGTGTACAATTCTCCTTAGGTTTCCTCAGGGAAGGCCAAAAACTTAGAAATATAATTGTTGGAAATAGGTTTCTTTAGTGTGACACATGTACCATGCTTGTAGACTCCATTATAGTAGTTGGAGTTCCTAGAGAAACATAGCTTTGGGGCTTCTTCACCAATTTTTGTTGGATCCCTAAAGGGAAAGTGGGATAGCATGAGGGATTGTGGTGCAAAGAAAGGGGTACAATTCCTTGGTATGTGTAGGATGATGGGGAATGAGAGGCCATTGGTTCGAATTGTTGCTAGAATTTGGTACCTTGGACTAGCATTTGTTCATACTTGTTGTTAGACCCAGTTAGCTTAGGTAATATTTTCCCTAGTCGAGTCATAGCCCCTAATTAGGCGTGATCAGTTATTGAGAGAGTTATAACATAAATATATATGGATATATGGAATGTTTGAGGTTTGCAGTGAGTTGGTACTTTTGTTAAGATAAGTTTTCTATGTTAAATGTTTTTATATGATTTGTATTAATGCTCCACAATATTAATTATGTTATGTTGTGCACGTAATTTGTTTCTATGTATATTATATGTTTATGCATCAAATTGCATATTTGCTAGGATAGTGTAAGTATTCATATGAAAAGCATATTATTATAGAATTGGTTTTAGAGTAGTTTAAAATGTTATAGTTAGTGTCAAATCCTTGCTGGGCATAATTATGGTATCAAAGTATGACAAAGCCAGGTTAAAAAAAAAACAGCATGCACAATGGTTGAATTGTAGTAACATATACAAAAAAGTGAGTTTGGGGTGTGTTATAACAATTTAGCTCTACAACACTTGGGCCCCCTTTGGAATGTAAGGGACTTCACAAGACAAGGAAAACTAATATAATTAGGTGGACATATCAAAGTGCAAAGGCATTCAACGAAAACAACAAAGAAGTGTTAATTCATTCATAAGAGTGCAAAGAGTTCCATGATGGTACCATGTCTAAGGTTTGGGCACAATGGAAGGAATGTGCTACCTAGATGTGAAGAAGAGTGAATCAATACATGTAGGAGACAAGCTTATTGAAGCTTGAATATTTTGATTGTGCAAATATGTTAGGTAGTTTTCTTTGGTTTCTTTGTACATTGTGATTAAGTTGCAAGCAATGGGTTGCAACTTCCACATTGTATAATGTGAATATTCTTCATATAATAAGTGTTAGACAACTATCTTGGGTGCCACACTTTCATGTAGTGTAATACATATGCTCTATGTCGTTCGATATTTATTTTTCCTTATATATTTTTAATTGGATAAGCATTATGAAGATAGATAAATGTTAGTAGTGTGGAGATTCTTTAAGGTTGTGGTTGGACACATGCCTATTGCTAATGTAAGAAATAAACTGTGTTGAACTTGTTGGGCATAAAATTCTTTGTAGCCTAAGGAAAAATTATGAGTAAACATTAGGTGAAAAGGTGTAGTCTAGTTGTAGTAGGCCCATGTTTTCCAAGCCGCTAAAACTAAGGAAAGGTAATGTCACATGATTGCAGGTGATTGTTGGAAATAATACTGAGAGGGGGGGTGAATCAGTATTATTAGGTCAATTATTTTCTTTTTCAAACCCATAACATATACGCTACTTCAGTTAGAGAAAACCGCGTATATATGCAACTACAGATAAGGAAACCCGCGTATACCATACAGACTTATAATTTAAAATATTCTACAGATGTTAATCATTAATCTGTGCATCAGAATCATATAAACAGTAACCAGGAACAGTAAAATAGAGCAGAAGACAATCACACACAAGAACACAAGATATAAGGTGGAAACCCAATGTGGGTGAAAACCACCTGCTGCAATATGTCTCTATCTTTTCAATTAGAAACTTCTTTTTACAATGATTATGTATTGGTGCAGTCCTTTACCAGTACGCAGGCTGCTACCTGCAGAGAGTTACAATCCTCTCTCGTTTTCAGCTTCTCCTGGAAGGGAGCTACAACCCCCTTAGTTCTTGTACTAGTTGAGATACTAGTACGCAGGCTGCTACCTACAGAAGGCTACAACCTTCTCTTCCTTCCAGGGACCACGTTTCATAAATTTTTAGACTGGATCCACAAATAACATCAATCAAACATCAAGAATTTATGCATCAACCAATCACCTTTTCACCAATCAAAACTGAATCAAAATAAACACTTCTCTGACAATTGTACCCAGATCATAGTAACAGTAATCACACCCCACTTCTGAACCCAAAACTCTGTAGCAATAAACAAAAGCAGCTAGAACATAAATCAAGAGATGTATGATACTTCACTATTCAGAAACCTGCATGCAGATCTATCAATTCATTCTTTCAAAAATTCAGATATTAGTTAACCCAGATTATCAGATTTATAGATCAAGTGTGTGCCACATATCACAGATAAAAAATCATATAGAGATACCACTATTCCAGCCTTAAGATTTTGACCCATCAATAGAACTTATCCTTCTCCTTGCGCTCAGGTTCCTTCTTCATTCAGATCCAGATCTGCACCATAACCCAATCACAGTATTCCAGATCTAACACTTTATCAGATATTCAATAATTCAGATGATTCATTGCCAATGATCTCCTTCCTCTTTTATAGCCTTAGGCCTTTCACAATACCACGATCCAAAAACCATAGCAATTTAATACCATGGACCCAATACTTGGGATCAACACTTATGACGAGATACCATGGCCCAAAACCATAGGTTCAAATACCAAGGACTAAATACCACGGACCAAAAATAAGTTCTTCCACATGTACGCGCTTTTCCTTGCATGAAAGTGCGTGAGGATTTCTCTGTATGAAAGGAACTTTTCTCTGCATGAAAGTGCGTGAAATTTTCTTTGCTGCACTATAATTTATCATCTGAGATGAGTGGGTTGCGATCAAGTACAACATATGTATCATAATGCCAACAATCTCCCCCTTTGGACTTGATGACAACAACAACCAGTCACTCTCCCCCTTTGACATCAAGGGCAAAGGGGCGAACTACCATACTCCCCTTGAGTTCCTGCTGAAAACTATGAACGAGCTCCCCCTTTGTATATGCTCTATGCTGAAATGATATCTGCAAGAACATGAATCCATACATCATAAGTAACCTTCCTATCATCAAGACTCATACATACATCCATCTCCCATCCAAGTGGGAATACACAAGGTAACAAAAAATCATTCATCCCAGGCATAGTGGAGAAACCAAAATAGGCCGTTACATGACCTTGATATCAAAAGAAGTACATGACATAGAGACAAGAACAACTATCATCAACAGAATCATCCTTCAAACCAGCACACATTGATCTACTCCACCAGAAAACTCTTGAGAAATCAAACCAAGGACTTCTAAGATAATGCCAACAATGCATCATTAGAAGAATATATGCTCCCCCTGAACCTGTGGCAGATGGTCTCTGTCAGACCCATATTAGACTCTCTTCAACCAGAGTCTATCCCCACTGATTTCCTTCAAACCATCATATACGCGACTGTATCTGCATAAACCAGCGTATGTACGCGGATCCTCCTCATGCAACTCACGTACAACCTTATTTTTCTGAAACATACAGGTTTTAATAGCAAGATGATGCATCAACTACCTCATCTTCTGTCTGAGGTATTCAAATGTCTCCCTAGGTAGTGGTTTGGTGAAAATATCAGCAACTTATTCCTTGGAGGGAACGTATTCCAATTTGACCTTTTGTTCCAACACTTGTTCCCGGAGAAAATGATACTTGATCGGTATGTGCTTGGTCTTTGAATGCATGATTAGGTTCTTTGAAATGCTGATTGCACTTGTATTATCACATAAGATGGAGATAGGTGGAGTACAAGTGATTTGAAAATCCTGCAAAGTTTGCATCATCCAAAGGAGCTGTGTGCAACAAGATGCAACAGCCACATATTCTGCTTCAGCTGTAGATAAAGCAATCAAACTCTGTTTCTTGCTGAACTAATATACTAATCTGGAACCCATGAAGAATGCACCACCACTAGTTCTTTTCCTGTCATCCATGCTTCTAGCCCAATCTGCATCTGTATAACCATGAAGAGTGAGATCCGCATCTCTAGGATACCATAGGCCATAGTTTTGAGTTCCTTGAAGATACTTGAAAATTCTCTTTACTGCCTGAAGATGAGTTTCCTTATGATTTGCCTGAAATCTTCCAACCATTCCTACTACATGCATGATGTCTGGTCGGGTACCTGTTAAATAGAGTAGACTTCCAATCATGGATCTATAGGTTGGTTGATTCACTGCTGCTGATTCATCATTTTCACTGAGGCTGCATCCTATGACCATAGGAGTACATATTGGTTTCAAATCTTCCATGCCATACTTCTTCAAGATCTGCTTGAGGTACTTGGTTTGAGATAAAAAGATACCGCCTTTATTTTGTTGGATTTGTAAACCAAGAAAATATGTCAGTTCTCCAAGCAAAGACATTTCGAATTCCTTTTGCATCACCAAGGCAAAGTTTTGACTCATAGCTTCTTCATTGCTACCAAAGATGATATCATCTACAAACACAACAAGTATTAGCAATTTGTTATTTTCAATTTTTATATAAAGATTGCTATCTGCTGATCCTTTTGAAAAACCTTGTTAATGAAGGTATTTGTCCAGACGATAGTACCAAGCCCTTGGAGCCTGTTTGAGACCATAGAGAGCCTTATTTAGTCTGCATACAAGATTTGGATCATTACGAAGGGTGAATCCATCTGGCTACTCAATGTACACTTCTTCTTCTAAGTCTCCATTCAAAAAGGCTCATTTCACGTCCATTTGAAATACTTTGAACTTCTGAAAGCTAGAGAGAGCAAGGAACATTCTGATGGCCTCAAGTCTAGTAACGAGAGAAAAAGTTTCTTCAAAATCTATTCCTTCTTGTTGAGCATACCCTTTACAAACAAGTCTGGCCTTGTTTCTAATCACTTCCCCATTTTCATTCAACTTGTTTTTGAAGATCCATTTTGTCCCTATGACATTCTATCTTTTTGGTCTAGGAAACCAACTCCCAAGTGTTATTCTTTTCGATCTGCTCAAGTTCTTCATCCATTGCCTTGACCCAGCATTCATCTTTGCATGCCTCTCTTACATTTTGTTGTTCAATGGAGGAAAGTAATGCCAAATAGCTTGAAGCTTCTGCAATTGTTCTTCTTGTTTGTATTCTTGCCTCTTTTTGCCCCAAAATTTGAGATTCTGGATGATTCTTCTGAACGTACCTAGATGGAGTCTTTTCTTATATCCTTATTTGTTCTTCAGGCTCCTCATGGGTTTCTTCTTCATCATGAATCGGGTTTGATGTTGATGAATAGTCCTCATCATCTTCGAAATCTTCAGATCTTAGCTACCTAGGAGTGTTTTCTTCTTTATCAACCACTACATCAATACTTTCAACAATTTTTCCAAGCCTTTTTGTTGAGCCTCAAACCTGCACCTTCCTATACACCCTCTCAGCCTTCTTTTTCCACTTACTTCATCCACCCAGTTGTTAAATCATTGCATTATAGTCTAAAAAGAACTTTTTATATGGTTTTCTGACTATGCTTATGACTGTTGTTTGGTTTAGTTTTTTGTTCATGCAGCTGTGGAAACTTGTCAGTTTCCACAGCCAGCACAGGTTTCCGCAGCTAGCACAGGATTCCGCAGCTATTTTGTTAAAATCTGTGCTACAGGTGTCCTATGAAGAAACAAGCTACATGGGCAAGCTCCAAGTGACGGATACATGGAACGTGTCCCTTCAAATCAGCCAAATCATCCATGGAAGGTTATGGTCAACGAAGATCAAAGACAAAGCCAACCAAGGAGTTCAGTGGTGGCACGTCTCTGTTTTGAACACGTGAACGTTACGTGGCACAGTCCTTAGCTCAAAAAGACACCGGCACACCTGGAGATCATTCCCGTAACCTGAATCCAACAGCTACCACTCCGGAGATTTAATAGACATGATGACAGTTATGCTAGGTCTCGGCTAAAGGGATCTACGTGTCTTTGCAACACAGTCAATAGCGTAGGAGTTAGTTAGTTAGTTTTAGCATTTTTCCATTATAAATAACGCGTCGATGAACGCTGTAAAGGAGCTTTTTGGGATATGTGAATTCTGAACTGATGTGTTATCACCCCACTATTTATATATGTTGCTGTTTTAATATACGAGAAGACTTTTCTGAGTTTATTCATGTGACTACTCGTTGACTGGCTGAAGTGGCAGAGGGCCCCTGCGCGTTGAAGCCTTGTAAAGTTTCCATTTGGTTTTATTATGTTTTTGTTTTTATAATCAGTAGCTTGTACATAACACACTGTTTGATGTTTCTGAACTCACTACTGTTTATATTTTCACCTCTGTTTTCTTATAGCTGTCAAGCGATCAATGCTTTTCTGCAGGTTTTCTTAGGCAACCCGAGCAAATTTTCATCTTTTTGATAACTATTGACATATGAGATCATCTTGTCCTTTCTGCTAACTTTCATTTTCTGAAGTTTAATTTCAGCACTGTCTTTTCCAAGTTGTGATTTGCTTATTTATTTTTTTGTTATTTAGATATCATACTGCTCACCAGTTTATGGTTTCTTTCTATAGTCAAGTGACTTTATTAGCAAGAAATCAGAATATTACTAACTGTAGTGTGATTTAGTTATCATATTGCTTAAACTCATTCATGATTGCTTCCCACAAGGTAGATTGAGCTGAAGGGTAAAGGATTAGAAGAGTTGAAGTAGTGTGATTAGTTTCCTTTCTGCAATTTAATTTCTTGCAATTTAGTTATCATATTGCTTAAACTTATTCATGGTTGCTTCCCACAAGGTAGATTGAGCTGAAGGGTAAAGTACCAGAAGAGTTCAAGTAGTGTGACTAGTTTCTTTTATGCAATTTAATTTCTTCCCATTTAGATATCATATTGCTTGACTTGTTCATGATTGCTTCCCACAAGGTAGATTGAGCTGAAGGGTAAAGGATCTGAAGAGTTTAAGTAGTGTGGATTAGTTGCTTTGCTTTTAGTTTGAAGTTGCTTTTAGTTTTTACTTTCTTTTCATTCAACAGCAAGGATACTGGGCCATTGTCATTAGTTCACTGTTTGATACATTTACTTCCTCTTAAGAATTGATTTCAGTTTAGTTGTTTTAAAGCTTTCTTTTTGAGCACTTTCAAGTTTGAGAATATCACTGTAGAAACCATCACCATCTATACTCCATACTTCACTTTCATCCTCGCCATCACACATTAGGGAAAGATAAATCCAAAAACAAACTAAAAACTCAGAAACGACAAAAGACTAAGGAAATGGTTATCTAGTACATATAGTAGACTTCACTTCGTCAGTTTAGGAACCCCATATTGACATTTTAATTATCAATTTAGATCACACTAAATTGACCAAAATTTTTTGGCGCCGTTACCGGGGAAGTGAAATTAGGTAGCCAATTTCTAAAAAAAAACAAGAAAATTTCAAGGAAGGAAAATTGATAACCTCTCAAAGTATGCTCTCCTCTTGCACTTAGTGTGAGCTGGAGGATCAGAAAAGAGAAAGTTATTGGTTTAATAGTTTCTTGAGTATGCTCTCTTCTTGCACCTAGAGTGACCTGGAAGATCAGAAAGAGAATTATTAGCCCGACTTGAAGGAAAATAAAAAATGACATGCATAGAGCAAGAGATTCTAGGGGAAGGTTTTTAGCTAGAGTCAAGAGTTCGATTTTTACAACTCCATCTACTTCAAGGAATAGACAAGGGACACCTCCATCATCTCCAACTTACACTCCTAGCCCTAGGATTCCTGGAATTCAAGAGGCAGTAGTTGACTCTCCCACACCATCCATCGAATCTGAATTAGGAAGAGATCCTTTCCTTCCTTCTATAGGGAGACAAATTGTAATTGAAGAAGTAGAATCACCTGAGGAAGAAGAGGGATAAATTCCTCCTCATTCACCCTTAGTAGAGGAACCAGAGGACTCTGAAGTCTCCGGGGAAACTACCATGACAGAAGAAGGAGAAAACGGATTTGGTAGAGGTACAGGTAGAGGAGGAGGAGGAAATAATGGAGGAGGTAGAGGTAACATTGGGGGAAATAGGGATGGAGATAACTCATTCGGATTTCCTATAGTCGATGAGGATTCCCGAGCCACAATGAAAAACATCTCACCATCTGTCCTCCCAAACTTCCATGGGTTAAGAAATGAGGACCTTGAAACATTTCTATTTGAGTTTGAGGTCGTGTGTCGAACTTTTGATTATCTGGAAGACTCTCAAAAACTCAAACTGTTTCCTTCAACATTGAAAGGAGCAACCTTGAAATGGTTTATGGGATTACTCACTCAATCCATTAGGACTTGGAATGATATAAAACAAACATTTTTGTATAGGTACCTGGACTATTGTATGCCCACCAATCACAAGGATGAGTTATTCAAAATGGTGCAAAGAGAAGATGAAAACTTGGAGGATTTACTTGAAAGATTTCAATACAACCTGAAAAGAGCAAAAATGAGTAACTTAGATGAGGAGACCTTGAAATCCCTTCTATTAAAAGCCATTAGAGATGAATGGATAGATATTTTGAACATGACGGGAAAAGGAGACATATCTCAACTTCCACTTCATGATATAGCAGAGCTATGTGTCCATCTCTCAAGGGGGAAATCTAAAACTCAAAAAGGGCCTAGAGATCCTTCTCTCATCAGAGCAAACAAATCTGGAACTGGATCGGTAATTAGGGCTGAGATTGGCAACATGCTTGATGAATTCAAAACTGATATCTTAGGAAGTCTTAGTGAGCAACTAGACACTCTTAAGATCCACAATAAGCAGAAAGCAGAAGCTAAAGCTTTAGCCATCTTTTGCCCAAAATGTAGAAAGAAACATGCTCTAAGGGAATGTCCCTTGGATGCAAAGTTTGTAGAAATATGTGTAATCTATTCAGAGAATCATGAAACCAAGGATTGTCCTTCAATCCCTGGGCTCAAAGCTATCTTTCAAGAAGATCCAAATACAATCGAGTCTCTCTGTTTTGTTGCAAGGAGACCTTG
>APFE030901719.1:0-43704 GCA_000404065.3 Pinus taeda | reverse complement strand
TCAGTTAACTAAGTCAACTAATTACAACTCAAATTACAACTCACTCTTATCTCTTTAACTGATAGATAAATTCCTCAATTAATGGAGAAACTGTTGCATGTCCCCACATAGACTTCAAGTTTGATTTTCCTTAACTAATTAACTCAAAATTAATTAATTAATTAATTTACAAACTGCTGCTAAGATCAAATTCGAATTTACTCTCTATTTTAGTATAGGGACTGACTAAAATAGGAAGGTATCCTGAAATGCTATTTATAGAATGCTATTTTTAGCACTTACATTTTTCCACCCATTGTTGCTAAGATCAACACTGGTTGAACTGCTATTTATAGCAGTGCTATTTTGAGCAATTCTATTTTTAGCATTTCTTGTTGCTATTTTCAACAGCTCGAGCTAGCCAATTCTCAACCCTCATTCTCAAAACTCCTACTATAAGGGTTCCAAAAAAAAACATAACAACAAACTAAAACATCTAATTTAAAAGAAATTAGAAGAGGGGGACCTTTCGTGAGAGAGACTTGGGTTGCCTTCTTCCTTGATTAAGATAGAGGTCTTTTAATTTAGAGTATTTACAAGGTTGGACGATGCGGGTAGCAGATCCTTTGGGTTTAGGATGGGATCTTCTTATAAGCCCTTAGACCTCCACGAACTAGCAAGGCCTTTCCCTCATTCATTTTTGCATGATCTACTTTTTGTAGTAAAGGAGAGTCCAAAGACCCCTTTGATGAAGGACTCATTTCACTTGAATAGGGAGAATTGTCACTTTAACACTAGTAGCTCCTTTCATTTTGTTTCCACCACCTATGCCACCATGTCTTTTGTATACCAATACATCTCAACCAATCTAAAGAAGTGAGTTTCCCTTATACGAGAATTTCCCAAGTCAAACACCCACCCTTAGGTTTTACTTAGTAGTCTCTTTGAATCATTATTTCTTAATTTTTCTAGATGGCCACATTAATGTTGTCTAGTGTTGCCTTCCATTTCATCAAACACCCATAAAATAATCTATTACACTCCCTTTCCATATCATGTTCTGCTCTAGTTACATGTCCCTGATCAGATACTCGATTATGAGATCCCCCCCAAGATGTTCCCTGGGGTTTCCCCCCCTTTTTTTGTCTCTTGCGTTTCAAAGCCATGGTTTTGAATATATCCTCCACCATGTGAACTAAGGTCATCCTTCCACTCTCAAGGTGCAAACATGAGGGAAATTATAGAATAAGTTGGTGGATCAAGGGAAACACAATTCATTGAATGCATGACACTACTAGAATATTAATTCCTTGCTCGCCTCCCACCCGACACTTTCCCTCATCATATTTCATTTTGGGGCTTATGGAATTAATGGCTAGAGCCTGGTCTATCCCTCATAAAATGCTTGGATTTCACATCACCTACACTTGACATGTCGTGATCATCATTCACCTTTCTTTGGGATATCCCTTCATCTATCCTATAGTTTTCCCATCTAGAGATCGATCCTCTACTTGTGTGCCCACTATTATGCTCATTCATGGTGACATTAATTGCATGTGGTGGCACTATGTTGTGGGCTTGATGGGAATGATGACTAAGACATCTTGTTCTAGGCACACACCATCTAACTTAGTTGTTCACACCTCCTCCACATGCCCTTCCATGTGACATCCCCCATTCATCACATCTCACGTGGGACCGATACAACTATGTTTTTCATGGATGGGCACCCCATTTGGGGGGGTCAGCGGTACCTTGTTAGTGCCCCATAGATTCACTCTTTTTTTTAATGGATTTACAAATGGAGAAAGGTATCAACTATTACTAGAAATAGTTCTTGCGAACCTTGCAAGCCTTTGGTAAAAATGGATCCCATGACTTCCATGGCAATTATCTCTTAGTGAAAAGGTCAAACCAAATATACCATCCCTTGGGGTTAGATTTCCATATATAGATAGATAGACAGATTGATTGATAGATCTTTTATCATTTTATATCATACACCTAAAGCATGGCTTTATATGCATCAACATTAACATGAACTACACCTTTGCTTTCATTAATAAAAAACAAAACAATATATGTTAATAGATAAGAGTGTACATAACATCACAAAATCGGGCAATATTCTTATTTGATATAAGGATCCTAAAATTCTAAACTATTATCACAAGTAAAATTTGATTATCACTAATGCATTGAAGTTGATTTAGAATAGAGAATTTATACACAAAAGTTGATGGTGATGAGTCTCCTTGATGTGATCATTTATGTATTGGTGCCATGAAGAAGAATAAAAAGGGGGATTTTTTTTAAAAAACTCTATGGACTGCAAGATTTTGTGAGGAATTCCAATGGAAAGAAAATAAAGACATCTATATCACTAGTTATAGTACAAGACTATGTCACAACTTTTAAGGGACACATTAGTGAGAGTGACATAAACTTGTCAATGGACTCCCCACTCAAATTTATTTCAAGGGGGATGAAGAGGAGACATGAATTGGAGATTTTAGATTTATAAAGGGAAGCAAGGCATTTAATATTATTTTAACCTATGTTAGCTTGAATTGATCAATTAGTTGAATGGAATGAAACTTGGAAGAGAAAGGACACTCAAGAAAGACCAATCAATATACAAGTACCCCCACTAAGAGACCCAAAAGCCCATGACCCATTTTTAGATATTATAAAATAATTAAGTCAAAAAACACTTCAGAAGAATAACAAATAATATGGTAAAAATCAACATAAATATTTTTAAAACCAAATTATATTATAAAATACAAAATAATATATTATATTCATTATATGGTTAGATAGTGATACTACCACTAAATTATGATAATTACTCGCATTCACCAAAGCTTTGTAAAAGTTGAAAACTCTTTTTACGATATGAAATAAGAATCTTAAAGACAACCCTAATTAGAATGGACATAAACTTTCACAATTTATCATTTTTCCATATACCATTTATTCTCAACATTTATTTTTTTAATACTTAACAACATTGCTAAAGAATATAAGTAAAAAGCAACATATATTTTTTAAAACCAAAATATATTAATAAAAACAAGAATTATATATATATATATGATATATATATATATATATTAAAATATAAATATAAATTAAGAATAAAAATATCCTACAATTTTTTCGACATTATCTAAAAAATAATTAAGTCAAAATACTCCAAAAATACAAAAAATACAGTTATAAAGAAGCAAATATCTATAAACCAATATATTAATTAAAATTAAAAATTAATAAGAGATTAAGGAATAGTAATAACTACCATTAAAAAGATATGCATAATCAATGTCATTCACCAAAAACTCCATAAAAGTGAAAACCCAATATAAAAATAAGAAATCTCAAAAACCAAAAAATCCTACTCGTAGAAGTTGGAAACATCAACTTCTCACGATTATAATTTTCTCATATAAACTTAATTTTCAACATTCATCTCAAAAGTTTTTTTTTTTTTTTTTTTTAACTGAAATGGTTAGATTTTATTGATAGAAAGCTGGTCAGGCATAGCCTAAACGACCATTACAATTTCCAATAATGACTGAAGCACTCTTTCCACTTAAGGAATGTTTTCCTTGATCAGAGGTTTGACGTTTATGCTGATCGTTCCTTCTTGTAGAGAGCATCCTATGTTTGCCAATCTGTCCGCATCTTTGTTTAGCCCTCTGAGTATATGGCATATTTGAACCGAATGGAGGTCTTTCAGAATTCTGTTTACTCTTGCTAGCTCTTTATTCAGTGTCGGATCCTTGAGGCTTTTCTTTTTTACCATTGTTTTTATTAGCAGTTCTGAATCACTTATGATTAGGATTTCTTTTGGGTTTTCTTTTCTGGCAATTTGACAAGCTTTCCAGAGACTAAGAATTTCAGCTTGATTGTTAGTTTTCAGTCCAAGACCCCAGCTGAATTAATCTTTTTTGCCATTCTTAAAGAAGATCACACCTCCTGCTCCTGACTTCCCTAGGTTTCCTTTTGAGGCTCCGTCAAAGAAAATGGTACACTTGTCCTGGGATTTCCACCACTTGTTGAAGTTGTCCTCAGAATCATGGATCTGCCATCTTTCCTTGTGGATTGGGCGCTTATTTGCTGAATGTCTGGCTTTTCCTGTGTAATCTTCCAACCACGCTCTTTATTCACTTCTTAGGGAGTTGTCTTCCTTTACTGTATAGTGATTAGGAGTTTCTAAGAGGAGCTTCTTTGCTTGTTCCGCCACTTTTACTACAGGCAGCTCATTGTTATTGAAAATAATCTCGTTCCGGGCTAACAAGATTTTCCAACAAACATATTTTGTAGCAGCTATCCACACTTTGTGCCAAATTGAGCTGACAATACGGTGGGGATAACTGGCATTCTAGGATGTAAACATGGAGGCTATCGTGCTTTGAGTAGGGGGACTAACATTCAGCTCGGAGAAGAAGATGGACCATACCTCCTTCGCAAAATCACACGCTATGAACATATGGGTTGCAGTTTCCAAATTTCTTTTGCAGAGGGCGCATCTGTGTGGCCCTGCTATACTCCTTTTGCCCAAATTTTCTCCTGTAAGAATTTTGTTGTGAAATAATGTCCAAAAAAAGAAGTTGATTTTAGGCATGCTGAAGCTGTCCCAAATCTGCTTCCACACGCTTTCCTGGTATGGTGAATCTTGTTTGCTTTGCATTTGATAGTATCCTTGTCTTGCTGTATACACTCTGTTCTTGCCCCAGCCCCAAATGTCTTCATCATCCTTGTGAACTGGAGAAAAGTAAAAAATTGCATCGTTGAGGGCAGCCAACTGGGCTTTTAATTGATCTGGAATTTTGGGGAAGTTCCATCTCTGTCAGTTTCCATTACTATCCCATTCTGATAAATCCTCGATCTTTCTGATGCCTTTTGCTCGGAGCCAGTCTCTTATCTCAGCGATCTCCATGTTTTCGATAAGAGGGCGATGTCCCATTATACGGTCATTCCATAGTTTGGTATTTTCCCGTTCCTAGGAATGCGATATAAATGGCTTCTGAAAAACTCCATACCTTTGATGCACAATTTCCAGGCTTGCGTGCCTTTTGGATATTTCTCCGGCTTGTAAGTCATGATGTTCTGATTCTTGAGGTATTTCTGTTTGAAGATCTGGCTTACTGGGTGATTAGGCTTAGTGCAGAGCTGCCATAGCAATTTGCAACCCAGAGCCAAGTTTGCGTGCACAGGGTCACGAATTTGAAGACCTCCTTCCGCCAACGGTCTTTTCACAGTTTCCCAACCGATTAGGTGAAATCTATTGGTGTTCCCGCGCCCACCGTTCCACAGAATGTTGCGCATGTATCTGGAAATTTGTTCTGAAATGTGTTTAGCAGCCATCATAAGAGAAGCTTGAAATGTGGGAAAATCTGAGAGGACAACTTTAATTAGCGTGAGTTTACCGCCTGTAGATAACCAGAAGCCTCCCCACGCTGCTATCTTCTTCTTGAATTTTGAGATTACTTCCTCCCACAGGTGATTTCTATTGGAGCCCATCATTATAGGGAGGCCCAAATATTTGATTCTTTCCCATTCTGCGTGCCCTTCATATCTTAGGTCTTCTGCAATTTTCCCAATTGAATGATGGTCTGTATTCCAACCATAGACTGCACTTTTCTTCTCACTTACCAGTGCTCCCGTGACGCTACAGAATTTCTGTAAAATGGTTTTGAAGTTATTTGCTATTCTTGAGGAGGCCCCCCCCAACAAGAGCGAGTCGTCAGCGAAAAGAGCATGATTCATTGGTTCTATACCTTTCTCGATTCTAATCCCTGGTATACTGCCTTTTTGTTTTTCCAAAGTCAGCTTTCTACTTAAAGAATCTGCCATCAGGATGTAGAGAAAGGGTGAAAGGGGACAACCCTATCTCAAGCCCCTGGTGGCTAGAAAGAAATTTGCAGTTCTTCCATTTACCATTGGTGCTATCCATATCTTCTCCAGGCAGGCTTTGATTAAGTTGATGAAGTCCTGGCTGAACCCAAAAGATAATAGAATCCTGTACAAAAAAGACTGATTAACTCTATCAAAGGCATTACACATATCTAGTTTGATTAGCATACCTTGTTCTTTTCGTAACTGACTAGAGTGTAGAGCTTCCTGTACTTGGATGACGTTATCCAGGATGTTCCGCCCTTTCACAAAACCACCCTAAGCAGTAGAAATTAATTTTTGTAGCAGTGGTTTGATTCTATTTGCCAACAACTTGGCCATTATCTTGTAGGATGAGTTACATAATGAGATAGGTTTGTATCTATCGAATGAGCCTGGGTTTTCTTCCTTTGGAATTAGGGTGAGAAAGGTGGAGTTTATGCCGCCTCCGACCTTTTCCTTCCTCATGAAACCTTGTACCATTCTCAAGATATCAGCTTTGATAATCTCCCAGCATATTCTATAAAATTGAATTGAAAATCCATTGGGCCCGGGAACTTTATCTGGCTCCATGGACCAGACTATGTTTGAAATTTCTTCTTCCGTGACTGGGCTTAGAAGGGTATCGTTGTCATCTGCGCTAACTAGCTGGGGAATGTTTGTGAAGAATTCTTCTATATCCTCCTCGCTCCCATCTTTCCCAGCACTAAGAAGGTTTTGAAAATGCTTTACAGTGGCTTCCTTAATTTGTTCAAATCCTCTGCATACCTGTCCACTGGATGTTGTGATTTCTTCAATGTGATTTTGCGAGAGCCAAGCCCTGAATTGTCTATGGAAATATGTAGTATTTATGTCCCCTGCTTTAAGCCACAAACTGCGGGACGTAATCGCCAGTACTCCTCCTCGTTTCTAAAGGTGTTGTATGCTTTCCTTTGAGTGTATTTTTCTTTGTCTAGATCCGTGGTAGAAATGTCTTTCTCTTCCAACCTGAATTGAAGTTCTTCCAGCTGATTTGTTGCCTCTTTTCTCTGACTGGTGGAATTGTTAGTGACTTTCTTTATCCATTCTTTAAGTGCCTTCTTGGTGTTCTTCATTGCTCCCATACAAAGCTTGGGGAGCCTAAGACCTCTGTTTTCCATGCTGTTTGAACAGCTTCAAGGAATCCCTCCCTTTCGACCTAGAGGGGACTGAATCTAAATGGGAGAGGACCGAGATCTTCTTCCTCCTTTATGCGCAGAAGGATTGGCTTGTGATCCGAAGTTAGCTTAGGAAGGGTCTTGGAGAATACTATTCTGTTGCCCATCATGATAGAGCTGTTGGCGAAGAATCTGTCTAGCCTTGCTGAGATGTGGTGATCCCCTGTTCTATTATTTGCCCAAGTGTATGCTCCTTTCACCGGATTATGGTCTACTAAGTCCCATAGCTGAATGAGATTTTCCATAGTGGAGAGGAAGGGATCTCTTGTAGAGGATCCGCCTCGCTTTTCTTTAGGATCTAGGATTATGTTTAGATCTCCTCCTATGACAATATTCGTAGGATTAAGATGCTCTAAATAGTCTGATAGTGTCTTCCAACACTCTTTTTTTCCTTCATAGTGCACTGGGACATACATGTTAAACAAGTCTATTTCAGTGTTGCTTGCTATGTGTCGTAGTTTTGTATATATCCAATGTTGGGACTCGTAAAACCTGCCTTGAGTGAATGAATTCCTAGACCAGAATGTGCCTATTCCTCCAGCCGAGCCTCTTGCACTGACTACCTTCCCCGAATCAAATTTCCATTTGATATTGCTGGTGTTAAGAAGAATCTCCCCTTCTGTTTTTGTCTCCTGGAGCATGAGTATGTCTATGGGTTCCATTTTCATTAGATCTTTGATGGCCTCTGCCTTAGTGGGATTTCCTAAACCCCTGCAGTTCCAAGAGACCAGATTCATCATTTACAGCTTGTTGGTGTGGGACCTCCTCCCTTGGAAGCCCTTGGTCTGATATTCCTTCCAAGTGTCATTTCAACAGTAGTTTGGCTTCCGAGGGTTTTTTGCCTTTGTGATTCTTCTTCCCTAGCTTCCTTATTTGATCTCCTCCCAGCTCGCTTGGATGGCCTTTCAAAGGTCTCATCATCTGAGGATCCAACATTTTCTATCTTCTTCTTGTTATGTTTAATTATATCAACATATGAGGGGGAAGAGTTATTACTTGGGTTCGGATTTGATATGTTACCTAGAGCTTGGGAGTCGATGTTGTTTAGCTGGAGAGGATCTTCTTGTTCTGTCTCTAGAGGCTCTGAGGGGGGTGTGAGAGATTCGAAGGGGTTTTTGTCCTCCACTGTGCTGTTGACTTCCTTGTTCCCGACGTTTTGATGGCTTTCGGTTTCTTGCCATGATTTATCCCCTGTCTCCTTGGCTTTGCTTTTTTTGTTCTGCCTGTTGTTTGCTACTTTCTTTGCTTGCTTCCATTGCTCTCCCTTTTCTCTCTCTGTGGTTTCCTCGTTTTTCTTCTTACAGTATCTTGCGAAGTGTCTGTATTCGTGGCAGTATCGACATTTAAAGGGAAGCTGCCCATAGTCGATCTCTTGGATATGCGTCCAGTCCACCACCGAGAGCTTGATGGCTTCAGGAAGCCCGATTTCAAGATCGACCTCTACGCAGATTCTCGCACAGGAGTACTGGTCCTTCCTTGGCGCCTGGTCTATATATCTGCCAAGAGCATTTCCGATGGATTGCAGCGAGTTCTGACTCCAACAATGGAGGGGGAGGTGAGGAAGGCGCACTCAGACTGGTACCAACGTGGGCACATCTTGAGTTGGGTCAAAGTCGGGAGACCATTTATTCAAGTAGAGTCCTTGAGGGCCCATAAAATATGGCCCATTTCTGAAGATCAGGGTTCTATCTTCTGCATTTTCGAACATGAATACAAAAAAGTCCTTGCCCATGAAATAGCTTTTTATTCCTTCTTTGACCAGGGGGATCCACTTACGCTTTACCCAATCTTCAACAGCTTTCGGGGAGGGCCATAACCCTGTAAACTGTCCAATTAGTCCTCTTTCAGCGAGATTCAATGCTGATCTGCAAGTGTCTTCCACCAGCAAAGACACCGTTGGAATGCTTCCCAGTTTTTTGACGAACCTAAGCTGGGGTCCAGAGGGCTGTCGTTTTCCAATGGCTGCAACGAGTGACCTGAATGCTTCCAGCTCAGGTGGTGGTGAAGAAAAGTCTTTTGATCTGCCGCCATGATCCATGGCGAAGAAGGTCGCCCTCAAGGATGAAACCAACCGATGTTAGGACGCGATCAGAGCCCCCATGCGAGGGCAATGTAGCCACCAACAAACAGTCGAGCCTCGGCCAGCCAACACCGCGGGAGAGAGGGCTAAGCGTCGTCGCGATTGCCAGATGCGAACCCTAGCGGAATTGCAAAGCAAAAGCTCCACAAAAAAATTTCTTTGATAGGATGTATTCATCTCAAAATTCTACAAATAAAAAGTATCCAAATTATTTATACATTAAAATAACCTTTAAAAATTCATACCCTGAAATTTCCTAATTTAAATTCTATTAATTGATTTTTCAAAAATTTAAAAACTAATTTTTCTACCTTCAATATATCATTAAAAAAGATTTTAATAAATTATTCTCCATATACAACATTCACATTCAAAACATTTTTCATATTGTTTAAATTAATTCAAAAATATAAAAAATCGAAAATATCTAAATTATCTTCTAAAAAAACCGAAAATATCTGAATGATCAATTTAATTTCACTTGCTAAATTTTTCTTATTCAAAATCATTTCAATAAAACAATCTAAATCTCCTCTATATCAACATTTAACTTGCATTAAAAAATACGATTACAAAATTATGTTCTAAATAAAATTTAAAATTTAAATACATGTATTTAAAAATTAAAAATGTAAGTTTATGAAAGGTAGTTTAACTGACCATGACTATGATATGAAGTAAATTGTAAACTAAAAAATTCAATATTTATATGGTCCTGAATTAAGTAAAATTAAAAATAAAAAGAATAATATTAATGCAAATCAAAATTAATCAAATTACAGTTAAATATTAAATTTATAATTAAATTCTAATATATTTAGTTATTTCAAAAAATAATATAAATGAAATATATCATACTTAAAATCAATAAATAAATAAATAAAATAACATTGCTTTATTTAAAATAAATAAAATAATTCTCGGATGGGGTGTCGATTTGTGAGAGATGTTTTTCACTTCGGCAATGAAGGGTCTTATATGACAGATGGGGAGGAGGATAAATCATCTGACCTCCCATTACGTAAGGTATAAGGAACGGTGAGGCATGCGAGATTTCATTCATCCTCCGCAGTAAAGTGTGCTAGTAAGGCAAGGAAATTAATAGTAAATGTTGGGGTTGTGGCAGGATATATTGGAATGGCAGTGTGGAGACTGGTAGATTTTGGTCCGAGCAGTTGTAGTTTGATTGGGTTCTTCAACCCTCGGGTAGTCTTGGAGTGGTGGAAAAAACAACGTCATCACTCCCTCCACTGTGAAGTGACAACAAAAGCTTAAAGTTTGTATCCCTAGGCCTGGTTCGTTGCCTCCATCAACGAGTTGAGGGAAATTTGCATGGTAAGGTGGTTGGTCTTAGTATCCATACTTGCGGTGCTCAATAGATATTTCTCTAAGTGTTTTCTGTGTTTGGGGTGGTCGCTGGGTCTTTGGTCTGCAGGGAGTCTTTTGGTTACCACACTCTTTTCGGTTTTACCCTGGACTTCTGAGATGCATAATTGGGTGAGTAGCATTTGGTCTCGGATGTCGCAGGAGCGCATGGTGGTGTATGCTCTGGATTTTAATTGGCTTGGGTTAGGCTCTCAGGGTTATGTGCTTTGAGGTGAAGTCTTTTGGCCCGCAACTCTACTTCCAGATGTTTCCTTTGTTAGCGGAGAGGAAGAGCCATGGGTTTGGCTAGCGTGGAATATAGGTGTGGTCGAGCTTATCTCTCTCTTGGCTGGTGTGTGGTGGTTGATATTTTCAAGGGGAAGGCTCCTGTTGGATGATTTGGGGCTGACGTTAGGTTTTCTTTGGCTCATAGCTTGGCAGGAGGTGGTAAAGAGCATTGTAGGTCCTGTCCTGGGGGCATCTTCTTGGGCATTCACCATGTGACCTTTATCGCGTAATTATCGTTCCCAACCCATGAGGAGGGGCATCTCGACCAAACAGGGTGGCTCTAATAGTGAGTTGGAGGTTTGGCGGATAGGGTTGCAAAACCCAAGCGGAGAGGGCGTACCATTGGTGGTGCGGTTAGGGCGTCATCTGGAGCTCGAGGTGGTAGAGGAGGTGTGTGTTCTGTGCAGGGTGGTTGGGATGATAGCGGCAATAAGAATGGAAGTGTGGATAGTGGGAGTGGAGCAAGCATGCAAGGTCGAAGTCACAAGCAGAAGCATGCAGGAGCTGCCGGCCGACGTAATTGTTCTGTTGCACATCCTGACCTACTCCAGTCAGCTCTAGATTGCCTAGAAGCATACAACATGACCAGAAAGGAAGAGCATGAGGCTGTCATTGCCATGTTAAACCAACAACATTACTTTGAATGCCGTGACAAAGAAAGGATTGTGGTGGTTTGGCGGGGACAAAACTTGCTAGTAGAAAAGGTCGAGAAGCTAGAAACGTAGTTGGCTTACTTTGAGCAACATGTTTAGTGTTCATATCACCCCCCTCCCTCTCCAGTGACTGGGCCAAATAACCCAACGTCAATTACTTTTGATGATTGAATATGGTCACAAGTGTCCGTCTGGTTTTGTTTGTCTTTTGGTGCTTTTGACTTGTCAGACTATAGATTTCTAATCTCCTTTTTCTTTTGTTTTTTTGTGATATAGTGATAGCATTGGTCAACAAACCCAATGCTCATAATGCTAATGCTCAGTGATGTAATATTGATAATGACGTTGCTAGGTTTAGCCTGTTGGCCTATATGTAAACTCTTTTGATTAGGTGCATTACCTCACCAAAAAAACCATTACTTTATGGATGTATTTAAAAATAATGACTTTAACATTTATGCAACCTGGCTTACATTCACGGACCTACTTGCTAACTGGTGTCTAACGTTCTCCTGCAACATGTTGAGGGCATTATTATTCTCTTTGTACTTTGCATAAAATAATTATTTTTATTCGTTTTTTCTTTTTTCTTTTTAAAAAGTATGGCCTACAAGGATAAAAAGGGCTCTTTGTTAATAAGTACAATTGGATTTCCCATGACAAATATCATTTTGTCTTTCTATATCATAATTGCTTTATGATATGCTTTTCAACTAGACATTTATTTTAATCAAATTTGTGGACATTTACATTAGTTTTAGGTTAAATAATTATTTAGACATTTAGTTTAATCAAATTGGTCGACATTTACATTGATTTAAAGATAAATTAAATTAAAGTACTTTGCTAATTTATGAAGAAGTAAATAATTAGCAATGGACTAATTATCTCCTTTTTATTACATTCCAGGGGTATTATTAATAAATGATGTCATTTAGGAAAGGTCAGTGTTAACTTATTAATTGGTATAGAGTTGGTGTATTTTCTCATAATGGTTTACATTTTTGTTATATTTTTAATTATTATGTGATGTATAATTTGGCTATAGTTTTTAAATTAAATAATTATTAGTATATTTTTAAAATAATAAATGAAAGAAAATGTATTGAAATGGAGTAGAGTAGTTATATTTTTTAAAGACAATGTGTAAGGTTATTTTTTATAGTGGCATTGTGTGTTTTTATGGTATGATTAATTTGATGGTTAGTTATTGGTGTGGATGAATATATTGGATAGATGATGCCTTAGACAAATTTATCATTAGTGTCACTTGATCCGTTGGCAACCTTATATAGTAGAATGCCTTGGCTTACTAGCGAAGCACAATTTGAATAGTTTTATGTCTTGACTCATTGACAAGGCACACATCAAATAGTTTGATGTCTTGACTTATTGACAAGGCACACATCAAATAGTTTGATGCCTTGGCTTCTTGGTGAGGCACACCGAAATGGAATCAGGCACCCCTGTGAATAGCTAGGGCACACTACAAACAATGGTAGTTCGTACTAAGTCAAGTGCACAGAGGCAGTTAGACGAGAACTTAGCTAGAGGTAAAGAAGGGTGTTGCAAGTAGCCTCGTCTATAAGGATGCACTTGGTATGATGGAGAAAGAAGTGACAAGAGGGCTTGATGACTTGGGTGCCTAGACATATATGAATGACAAAGTTAGGCTACCCATACTTGGGGATTGTGAGAGATGATCAAGGTTCCTTTGAGCATAAGTTGCCATGGATCAAAACCATGGGGTGCACTTTTTGAACATTCATCTTCCATACACCATAGCTGCATTTTTCGGTGCACTTGAAAACAACCAAATTGACTCAAGTAGATTAGGTGTAGTCGTATAGATTCATACAAGTTGGGTGCACTTTGGATAACTAGGTTAAGTGGGATATTGGGACTGAGTTACCTTTAGATTATTCGAGAAAATATCATATTCCAAGGCATAGCTAGGTGCACTTGGGTGTGGTTGAATGAAACATCAGGTATATGGGGTGACCAAGGCAGCGTTGGGATGAAATAGGTACAGACTTGGGGCATCTTGGAAAAACTTGACATGACTTAGAATAATTTGACAGAATGAATGATGGATAGGTCACTAAAGCGGAGGAAGTGTAATACCCTAGGTTAATCCCCAAGTTGTATTTGTATATAGTTTATAAGATGATGAGCCGATATGTTTCAAGATGGAGCACTTGAGTGTATATATTTTGGGGTTGGAGTGCTTATGTCATATTAGGCTAGAGATCTTGTTTGTTAAAAGGCCAGTGAACATAGCTTTGCAAACTACAATCAAAATGATATATGAATAAAAGACATCGCTATTGTAAACCAAGTTCGATAAGAGTACGTGGGGCTAGGACTCCACAAGAGGGTAAGGGGGCTAAGGGCTAAGGAAAGGGGCTTAGCTAAGGAATATAAAACTATATTCATAAAATCCTAATTCGTTATTACCATACAATTAATCCTAAGTTCTCAAGTGTTGGGATGAATTCCCAGTAGTGGGGGAAGTAATCCTTTATGTCCCACTTGTCAAAAAGAGGGCATGGATTTAAAATTTTGGCTTAGTGAGAAAGTCATCATTTGTAATCATTTTCAATCATTTTTTATCATTACGCTTGCCATTTTTTCTTTGGGTATGCTGAGTGTGAGCTAAAGAGCCACTGTAACCCTATTACCTTATGAACATTGTGAATCTTGGGCAGATTTGGGTGTACAATTCTCCTTAGGTTTCCTCAGGGAAGACCAAAACCTTAGAAATATAATTGTTGGAAATAGGTTTCTTTATTGTGACACATGTAGCATGCTTATAGACTCCATTATAGTAGTTGGAGTTCCTAGAGAAACATAGCTTTGGGGCTTCTTCACCAACTCGTGTTGGATCCCTAAAGGGAAAGTGGGATAGCATGAGGGATTGTGGTGCAAAGAAAGGGGTACAATTCCTTGGTATGTGTAGGTTGACGGGGAATGAGAGGCCATTGGTTGGAATTGTTGCTAGAATTTGGTACCTTGGACTAGCATTTGTTCATACTTGTTGTTAGACCCAGTTAGCTTAGGTAATATTTTCCCTAGTCAAGTCATAGCCCCTAATTAGGCGTGAGCGGTTATTGAGAGAGTTATAACATAAATATATATGGATGTATGGAATGTTTGAGGTTTGCAGTGAGTTGGTACTTTTGTTAAGATAAGTTTTATATGTAAAATGTATTTATATGATTTGTATTAATGCTCCACAATATTAATTATGTTATGTTGTGCATGCAATTCATTTCTATGTATATTATATGTTTATGCATCAAATTGCATATTTTCTAGGATTGTGTAAGTGTTCATATGAAAAGCATATTATTATAGAATTGGTTTTAGAGTAGTTTAAAATGTTATAGTTAGTGTCAAATCCTTGTTGGGCATAATTATGGTATTAGAGTATGACAAAGCCAAGTTAAAAAAAAAACAGCATGCACAAAGGTTGAATTGTAGTAACATATACAAAAAGGTGAGTTTGGGGTGTGTTATAACAATTCAACTCTACAACACTTGGGTCCCCTTTGGAATGTAAGGGACTTCACAAGACAAGGCAAACTAATATAACTAGGTGGACATATCAAAGTGCAAAGGCATTCAATGAAAACAACAAAGAAGTGTTAATTAATTCATAAGAGTGCGAAGAGTTCCATGACGGTACCATGTCCAAGGTTTGGGCACAATGGAAGGACTTGTGCTACCTAGATGAGAAGAAGAGTGAATCAATACATGTAGGAGACAAGCTTATTGAAGCTTGAATATTTTGATTGTGCAAATATGTTAGGTAGTTTTCTTTGGTTTCTTTGTACATTGTGATTAAGTTGCAAGCAATGGGTTGCAACTTCCACATTGTATAATGTGAATATTCTTCATATAATAAGTGTTAGACACCTATTTTGGGTGCCACACATTCATGTGGTGTAATACATATGCTCTATGTCGCTGGATATTTATTTTTCCTTATATATTTTTAATTGGATAAGCATTATGAAGATAGATAAATGTTAGTAGTGTGGGGATTCTTTAAGGTTTTGGTTGGACACATGCCTATTGCTAATGTAAGAAATAAATTGTGTTGAACTTGTTGGGCATAAAAAAATTTTTAGCCTAAGGAAAAGTTATGAGTAAACATTAGGTGAAAAGATGTAGTCTAGTTGTAGTAGGCCCATGTTTTCCAAGCCGCTAAAATTGAGGAAAGGTAATGTCACATGATTGCAGGTGCTAGAACAACTTGGGTGGACTTAATTCATAAAAGGAAATATGGACAAATTGATATCAAAGTAGCTATTTTGTGGTAGTTGACACTATTCACCATTGTCACCTCTAAATAGTTGGAATCAAAGCATACTATCATATCCATTCAAGCATTCTCATCTCACTTAGATGAACTTAAAGTGAAGTAGAGGACTTTGGGATGGGTTGGTAAGTGACAACATATTGGCTTGGCGGTTGGGAAAATTACAAACTTATGCCTTGGTGTAAAAGGTAGCTAAGATAAGTCCATATGTCAACAAATGTTCTTGTTGGCTTAGATGTGTTATAGGCTTGAGACGACAACACGAATTTGTGTTTTTTAGACTTGGGGTGAATTCTCTTGCCATGCCTTCGTGTGACTTGAATGGTGCAAAAGAAGAGTCATTGATTACAGCTTACATAAGAGTTGAATTAGTACGAATGGAAAGACTTAAGGAAACAATGGATCGATCATCTTTAACATGAAATAAAAAACTAACCTATTTGCAAAAATGGAAACGTTAGTCTACTTGTAGAATGTAAATTAATACTCTAATTACAAAATGTATGAAGTTGTTTTGAAAAAAGGAAATTTTATCTTTTCAAAAATAATGCTTGTAACTAAAAATTTAAGGAAGAATGAATTCAAGAATCAAGTCTAACATGCTTTGCATTGATAAATGTAGAAATTCCTTGTAGATTCAAAATGCTAATTGTAATTTACTAAAACAATAGACTTGAATCTACTCTACCAACTACGGAAACAATTAACGATCATGAAATCATGAAGCATACAAGAGAAAGAATTCAATCAACACATTACACAATGATTTCTTGGGGAAACCCATAACTAAAAACCCCTGCTATATGTATATTTCATTTTTCAGAAAAATATGAGAATATTACAATGCTTTTGTCAAGCCCAAGCAACCTGTGCATTATCTCTATCTGTCTCACTGCTTCCTAGACAAGCCTTGGCCAATACTTAACCAATTTTTTGCTTTCCCAAGTCCCTATTTCATTGCGTTGTTTCCTTGGGAATTAGCCCCTATTAATTAGGGAAATCCCTCATCCACAAATACATAATACATCATAAGCCTTCCTCTGACTGTATGCACCACATGTACAATTTGGATGATTATAAAACTGATAGTACACTTCCCTTGAACTCCAATCTTGACTTGGTAACTTGTAGATCACACATGCATGAGTTATTTATAGTTGAATTATCAGTTAACTAGTTGAACGATGAAGTTTCACCCCACTACTAGACCTCCTACTAGTTCCTATAATTGTTAGAACTAGTTTAACTGACTTTAACTCAGTTAAAATGAATGAATTAATTACAACTCAAAATAAACTCAACTAGGGCCCTTATAAAGGATGAGCCACTCTACATGACTCAAGTTAGACCCTCAACTTGAATTAATTGAACCAACTAAGTGAAATTAACTTAGTTAACTCTTACAAGTTGTCTTGTGATGTGGAATTACAATTTTTCTCCTAATTTAATTCAAGGGAAAATTAAGTCAGGATTTTCTTTTTGCATTTTCAAAACTCCCTCTCAACAAGAAAGGGATTATCAGATACCCCAATCCTACCTCTATGGAACTCGATTTTTCCTCTTAACAATGCCTTAGTCAAGATATTCACATCCCGATCCTTTGTAGAAATATACTCTAACAACATGATCCACCTTTGCACACAATCTCTGAGATGGTGATACCAGATGTCGATATGCTTGGATTGATCATGAAAAATAGGATTCTCAGAGATTTTGATACAACTCTAATTGTCACAGTGAATCACTCTAGGATCCATCTGCTGACCAAATAACCAAACAAAGATCTTCCTCATCCAGATAAGCTCATAGGGTTCTTGAATAACAGCCATGTACTATGCTTCTTCTGAACTGAGTGCAATTAATATATGCTTCCTGATATACCAAGAAAATGTTGTTGACCCAATACTAAAGATTCCCCCTAATGTGCTCTTCCTATTTGATGGACTCCCTACCCAATCTGCATCTGTGAAGATTTGAAGCTTCACTCCCTCCGTTTGTCTATATCAAAAACCAAACTGAGTTGTGTCTCTGAAGTATCTCAAGACATGTTTAGCTGCCTTCAAATAAATTTTGGTTGGCTTAACCATTACTTGACTAAGCTGGTTAACTATAAAACACATGTTTGGTCATGTGTTCACCAAGTACATAAGTGAACCCACAATTTGCCTATAATTGTAGCCTCTACCACTTCGCCTGAAGCAACATATTTCTTCCTCCAATTCCCTGCTAGAGGAGTCTCCATGGGTTTTCTACTCTCCATGTGGAACTTCTTTAGTATCTCATTGGCATACTTGCCCTGAGAGACAAACAATTCCTCATCTCCTTGCCATACTTCCATACCAAGGAAATAATGCATGAGTCCCAGGTCCTTCATCTCGAATTCTCTTGCAAGATCCTCTTTGCAAGATTTGACCAGCTTCTCATCACCTGTTAGAATTAAATCATCGACATATAATACTATAATCAATAATTTACCTTCAACCACAAAATGGTAAAAGTTTGCATCAACTTCACTTTTGGTGAAGCCAAACCTGGTGAAATAGTTGTCGATCCTAGTGTACCAAGCACAGGGTTCTTGTTTCAATCCATACAACACTCGCTTGAGTCTGCACACATGCGACTCTCTATGGAAGGTTTCAAATCCTTCTGGCGACTCTATGTACACCTCTTCCTTAATCACTCCATTGAGGAAGGTTGTCTTCACATCCATATGATGTATCTTTCATCTCATGTACACTGAAAGTGCTAGAATAGATATGATTGAAGAGTACCTTATTGTTAGAGAAAAGGCATCCTTGTAATCAATTCCCTCCACTTGAGAGAACCCCTTGACCACAAATATGGCCTTGTATTTCTCGACACTCCCATCTGTTGCTTGCTTCACCTTCTAGATCCACCTGGAAGTTACCACTTACTTGTCCTCTGGCCTTGGGACATCTTCCCAAGCATTGTTCATGATAATGGAATCATATTCTATACCATGGCATCAACCCATACCAGTTGTTGCACTGCTTCCTCGAATGAGGATGGCTCGGTCTCTACACTCTCGCTCATTAGAGCCATGTAGCCAGTGTACCGATATGGTGACCTCCTCTCCCTACGTTGTGATGTGGGTGCTACCACATTCTATCTAGAATCATGCATCAATATGTCAACTTCTATGGTGCACTTCCTTTCATCTTTGTATGTCTCTGCATGAGTGGGTGCTTCTATTCTCTTCTCCACAACATCTTGAGGTTCTTCCTTTGGAGCTAAAATATCCTCAACTGCATGCAACTGAAGCTCCCTCTCAAAGGAACATCTCATGGTCTTCTCTTCATCGAACTTCACATCCCTACGAATGATTCTCATACTGTGAGATGGAAGGTATAGTTGATAGCTATGAGGTGTATCAGCGTACCCCACAAATATGCCCAACTCTGTTGTCGGTTATGGATTTTTCCTTACATCGTTGGAAATATGACCGTAAATTGTTGAACCAAAGATTCTGAAGTGTGTCGCATATGGTTTCTTACCTAAAAAATCTTCTTCTGGTGTACTCATAACGAGAACACGATGAGGACTCCTGTTTTGCACATATATCGTTGTGTTGCATGCTTCAACCCACAAGTGCAAAGGTAGGCCCTGATCATGTAACATCACTCGTGCAACTCCCACAATACTTATTTTCTTCCTTTCAGCAACCCCATTCTGTTGTGGGTTATGGGGTGCTATTAACTCCCAAGAAATGCCTTATGATGCACAAAATTTCTTAACTCATTCAGCACATATTATCCATCATTATCTCTCCTAAGAGCCTTCACTTTCATGCATGTGTCTCTCTCAAAAAGTGATTTAAATTCACAAAATTTTGAGAATGTCTGGTCTTTCTTCTGCATGAAGAATATTTAGCAATTACGTGAGAAATCATCTACAAATATCACATAATACATGTGCTTGGCCATGGAGGCTGTCAAGAATGGTACACATACATCTGAGTGAAATCTTTCAAGGATCTCTTGCGCTTGACTATCCTTATCACGAAAGGTGGATTTGGTGTACTTCCCCAATGTACATCCTTTGCATGTATCTCATTGCTCTATTGCACCCTTGGGAAGTCCTATAGAAATCTTTTGCATGATCTTCAAGGCTCCATGGTGCAAATGGAAAAGTCGCCTATGCCATAATTCACCAATGTCTTGGCTCTGCACCTTATCTCTTTTCATGCTCAAAGCAACATAGTCTTGTACATCCAATTTGTAGAGGTTCTTTACCCAAACCCTAATCCACTTCACTTTTCCCATGGCTATGTGACGAAGGAAAGCCTTTCCTTTGTTAAATATCACATCATAGCCATGGTCTTCCAAAATAGCAACTGAAACTAAATTCTTCTTCAAACCCAGAACATACATGACATATTTTAATGTGAGAGGAGAACTAGACTCCCTCTGAAAAGTAACTGTACCGATACCGGTTGTGTTATACATTCCATCATCTCCCATCTCAATGTGCATTCGGAGGTCCTTCTTCTCCAAGTCGCTGAAAATTTCTTTGTTTTCGGTCATATGCAATGAGGCTTCACTATCCAGATACCACACACTGCCCATCATCGATGTCACCATCCATGCAATGAGGGTGAAATCCAACTCAAATTGTGAAGAAATGGCTTCACCTGCCGCTCCTCCTGAGGGCTTTTTTTCGTCCTTCTTGTGTAGACACTTTGTGGCATAATGTCCTAACTCATGACAGTGAAAAAATTTAATCATCGACAAGTATTTATTCTTTCCCTCCTGACTAGAATCTCCTTTGGAGTGGAATTTCTTTCCTTTCACCTTCTTTGCATGTCCAACCAAGGCATATTTCTCCTCATCATCCTACTTGGATGAGGTTCCATCTCTGGTGTTCCACCTTATCTCTTCTTGCACTAAGTCGGACCACAAACACTCTCCCTCAGGTAGCTTCTCCTTCCCATTTACCGAATCCTGGTAGTTGTGGCAGCTCTTAGGAAGGCTTAGAAGTGCTAGGGTAAACAAAACATCTTCAAAAACTATAACAACAACACTCCCAAGCTCATCCCGACATTAGGTGAACATGCTCAAGTATGGTGGTATTGTGTCACCCTTCTCCATCTTGATTTTCCAAGGCTTGTCCTTCAATGCTAACTTCTTATGGTCACTATTGTTTTGAAACAAGCATGTCAAGGCCTTCCATATTGCATATGGAGTCTCCTTCCCATGGAGGTTCAAGACAATATGATCTCGAACTCCTTCCAGTAAGATCCTTCTTGTCTTGGCTACATTATTCTTCCACTCTGCCATATTATGTGCATCTTCAACTACCGGTTTCAGAACATTGTTATCAATGTATTCCTTTAATCCATTATCTTCCATGACTAATTCTATCGGTCCTTCCAAGAAATGTAATTCGATCTACCCTCAAGGGCATACTCGAGCCTCATACCATAGAACACCATCGTGATCCTGTTACTAACTATGAAGAATAGATATGAAAAACTCATTCCCCCTGTAATTACAAACTTGTATTGTTCTTTTCTATTGTGATTTCAACTCAGATACCATATAGAAATTCCTTGTAGATTCAAACTTCTAATTGTAATTTACTAAAACAATAGTCTTGAATCTACTCTACCAATTGCGGAAACAATTAACGATCGCGGAATCACAAAGCATACAAGAGAAAGAATTAAATCAACACATTACACAATGATTTCTTGGGGAAATCCACAACTAAAAACCATTGCTATCTATATATTTCATTAGTCAGAAAAATATGAAAATATTACAATGCTTTGCTCAAGCCAGAGCAATCTGTGCACTATCTCTATCTATCTCACTTCTTCCTAGACAAGCCTTGGCTAGTACTAACCAATTTTGTGCTTGCCCAAGTCCCTATTTCCTTGGACTATTTACTTGGGAATTAGCCACTATTAATTAGGGAAATTTCTCATCCACAAATATGTAATACATCATAGGCCTTCCTCTGATTGCATGCACCACTTGTACAATTACATGATTATACAACTGATAGTACATTGCCCTTTAAATCCAATCTCAACTAGGTAACCCATATGTCACACATTCATGAGTTATTTATGGCTGGATTATCAGTTAACTGGTTGAACACTGAGGTTGCACCCCATTGCTAGACCTCCTACTAGTTCCTCCAACAGTTGAAACTAGTTTAACTGACTTTAACTCAGTTAAACTGAATTAATTAATTACAACTCAAAATAAACTCAACTAGGGATCCTATAAAGTAGGAGCCACTCTACATGACTCAATTTAGACCCTCAAATCGAATTCCCTGAACCAACTGTTGATAGTGCTAGACCTGCCAACATGTCAAGGGGATCTCCCCGGTAAGAAGTCCCAATTAGACCTCAGAACCTTTGGTGTAGGAGTCCCAGCAGTGGGTCGTAAGGTAATTCCTTAACCGCGATATCACATAGAGGCAAGTAAGATAACTCTATCAGTAGCAAGGGTGTGTCTGATGCAGTGAGTCAAGGAAGGTGTATGAGAGGTTCCAACACTTTGAAGGGAGAGGAAGGTGAAGGTGGGTTCCAGTTTGAAAGGGATCAGTCCCAACTCGGCTAGGAACATACCACACAAAGGACATGCACATCTTCCGGCGGAGCAGTCCACTTGGATGCGGCAATCACATCATACAAGGTAATATAACACGAAAAAAACTCATGGATAAATTTGATATGAGTGTGACAGTTGTTATAGCAAGGTTCAAGTGAAAGGTCTGTCTGATGTTCGACGGAGCAGTCGACATGGACGGTGACAACATTAACAACATCTGCAACACACTAACAACAAGATTCATATAATTGCATGTGAATCTGTTCATACACAAGTACATAAGTTAAATAACACATATCATTAAATCGGAGCAGTCCAACTACAATAACAACATATGCATGAAAATGTGCTGGCTTTGATTATATAAAGAAGTGTAAGTTACAATCATACAATACATCCATGTAAACCTGCTAGCCCCAATAGTGGAACGTTATAGCCACATCTGCCTTCTCCTCCAAAGAGATGTACTAGCTCCGTGTAGTGGAGAAGCCAAGGCGCATTACAATACTGTCCAAGCCTTGTTCAAGATAGTCTTAGTAGAAGCTTGGCTAACCAAAAGCCCTTACAATGAGTTATGAGGGACTATTTATAGCAAAGGGTGGGGTGACCCTTTACATCCCCCTTTGTGACAGTTCAACTACCCACATGACTCTTCACCTACTCTATGACTGTTACATCCAACCATTGACACTTGACTTACACTTAACATGACTCAACATTACAATGTGTACTCATGTGAGACAACATGGCTTGAGCAAGCCTTGCAAGACATCACTGACACTTGGTCCACTGTGATGAGACCAACTCTTTGACATGCTTGTGATGGTGAAGGTGGTGAGATGATGCCAAGCTTGGTCGTTCATGATGGTGTGCATGCACCTCATGGTGACATCTTGCTGAAGCGAACACTTACCTCCATTTTAACCGGTGGATTGGTTCGACCCCTTCATCCAACTCGTCTGCTAACATGCGCATGGTCTTCTTGGGTACGGTTGAATCGAAAACACACTGATGCATAGTGTCCGTGCTGATCTTCAAGTGTGTGCTAGTGGTAAGGGACATCAACATGTCGAAGTACATGTTCAGCCCCAATTTGACTTTCTTCTTGTCTTTGCCTTGGTGAGTGTGTTGAATGGGTTGGATTGCATGTGCGCGCTCAATGTCATGCATGCTGTTGAATCCCTTGCATGTGATCAAAAACACAGTTCACCATGTCTGCTCTATATCCACTACTAGGATGGATCCTTAACTTGTATGGGCACAGTTTCATCCGTCAATGCATGTTGTGCCCACCGCTATTCCTGTTCCTGCTGCAACTCATTCATCTATTTGTGCAGCTTCATGTTCTTCCTGAGTTGTTGCTTCAGCACATGCAACTCCTTCTTTGTTCCATCTTTTGCCTTCGCGAGATCTTGATGTCACGCCATCACTTCATAACTAGAGTCTCCAAAGTTGCTTTCATCATTAATGGACCTGCTTGAGCTTGCAACCTTGTTCCACCTCCGTGTTGTAAACAATTGTCCTCTTGCATTCATTGCATTTGGTATGTTCGATGCATTTGGTATGCTGCATTCATGATGCTGTTCGCTGTGATGTTGCTGCTGTCATATCTTCATGTCGTTGTCTATGAAAAACTTGATGTCTTCGTGGCTAGGCAAGTCTATGGACACTTCATCATTCCCAAGCATGCTCTGAATGGTGTCTTCATCTCTGCTCTCCTGGAAACCATTGTACATGTATTGCTGAGAGGCAGATGAACACCTACAATACCTGGAGACATGGAAATACCCATAGCAAGCAGTCTGTCAGTCGAAAACCAAAATGAACATGAGAATTGACTTGCAACATACCTGGGTGAATGATCATGAAGGTTGCACAATTTCGTCTAGAAGGTTGAGAGACCGACTGCCAAGATTGCACAAGGCACAGTCTAGGTTTCTAAGAGACTGATTGACTGTTGGAACTGCTCAATGCACAATTCAGTTTGGTTGTTGACTGCTGGGATTGCGCATTGCGCAATTCTAGCTGGGAAGGACTACTGGCCCAGGGATAGAGTTACGTAATTTCTTGGACTAAGTAGGCACTATCCTCCAAAAATGCACAAACAGTCTTGAAGTCTAGTGCTAGGCAGGAATGCACAAATCTGGAGAGGAAGGTGAGCCTTCCTTTCCCAGTTTATGTAATGTAGCCTTGGTAAAGGCAAAGCCCGGGCCAAGGTTGGCCCGACTCGCCGACAGACAATTGAAAGCAAGTAAGTCAATGAATGCATGGTGACATGAAGTGATAGCAGAAGTGATAAATAGTGCATGCAAAACATGAATGAAAGATTCAGCAAGATGACCAACATGCATGTGGGGGGGGCAGTTCACCGGTTGGGCGAATGTCCATGCAAAACGGTTTCATGCATGCGACAATAGTGAGATAGCAATGAAAACTGAAACAGATCTAGGAAAAGCTAGTATACATGTAAACGACAGTAAGCGTTCAAAGAAATCAAGAAAACAATAATCCCACAAGCGAAAACACAAAAAGCGACAAAAATGCAGCATAAGGCATGGGAAGTGATCTTACCCCAAAACAATTTAGTTGAATGTGCCGATTACTCCTAGATGTGATGTGAGATGTCAGAGCTACAAGGTTGATGTGAGGAATGGGCTCTATAGCATTCGGTTGATGATTTTTTATAACATCGAGGTTGTGATGCGCATGCCACAAATCTAGGGGAAGCGACACTTGGTGGGAGGTTGCGGAAATGATCCTTGCATGTAACCTCCAACGCTAAACATAGATCCCTGAAACAAGGGATGCCTTTGCATGATGCCTTGGGAGAAGCAGCCCATGCATGCAAGTCAGTTTTACTCGGTCCCAGAGGGAACTAATCAACTTAGCTACACATGCAAGAGACTACTTAGCTGCTAGAGAAAATTGTGCATTTTTGGCTGGGAGCTGGGCTGGCTACCCAAGAAATTTGCACAATTTCTGGCAGAGCAACTAATTGCTGCTCAAATTTGTGAAAATTGTGTGCTGAACAACCTGCTGCTCGGAAAATTTGCGCCAATCCTGCTGGGAGGGTTGGCTGGTAGGATTGCGCAATCCTGGAGCCCAGCAGGCTATCAGAGAGGATTGTGCAATTCTTAGAGGGAAGGATAGTTTCCCTCCAGAAATGTGCAATTTTCAAGGGGAATCTGCTAAGCCTACAGTTGGACCAAGTCTGGGTGAGCAGCCTATGAGGGGAGTGGATCAACTGTGATTGACAGGCTGCATTTGTGCAAGGAAAACACTGAAGCTTGAGTACTTGACGAAGCAAGACAAAGTGTTGTGTAAGGTTGGTAGGGAGGCTCCAAAATAGGCTAAGGAAAAATTTTGGAGGGTGTTTGTAGCCGCTACAACACTTGGCGACACACTGGTACAACTCCAACTCTCTGCATAGACCTTGTTCAAGAAAAGCAAGTCTAACACCTCCAGAAGTATTGTTCAGTTCTTAGCTCATCTTGGTTTCACACCAACTTGATTGTAAGATGTAGCATCTACCAAGCCCTTGGTCGATTGACACACATTCCAAGCCAAGGCAACACATTTGTTTCGATTGGGGTTGAGGGGTATATAGGTGCACAAGAAGTATAGTTGTCAGAGTCTTAGTTTCATCTCTGGTGTTGCTCCACTGCCAGCAAGCCTGGACAATACCCTAGTGGAGTCACATAGGAACACAAGCATGGCTCCACTGCCAGCGAGCTTGGTCAGTTCCCTGACGAAGTTACTTGCATCACCTCCCTGTGCAGGAAGCCTTTCTCGTCTTTCGCCTTATTCATCTTTCATTTTGAATTTTTTGACTTTTCATTCTTTTTCATTTTTCACTGTGCATACCACTTATTCATTTCAGAGGCGGAAGAGGGATCTTGACTTATTGAGAGAAGAAGAGGTTGTTCTAGCAGAGAAGTAGTTTATTGTATCTCTAACGTGCCTATTAAGGTTTTTCCCCCTCAGTGTTGTGCTTTCACCAAGGTTCGCTTCAAACAATACGTAATTTCCTTCGACGTATCATGGAATAAAAGCAACAAGCTCATAATATAGAGGCAAGATGACAGATAACCAAGTAGTGATAGTTGTACAAGCCCTCTTGTACTTCACCTAGCTCTTTTCAAGAGTCATACATGGTTTCATGCCAACTAACCTACGAACAAAATGAGAAAATGAACTAATCAATCAACAAAGAAAAGCAAGAGCAGAAGCAAAAACGAAAGTGAAGCAAGTAAACAAACAAGCAAACAAAGCATGTAAGCAAACAAGCATGCAAGCAAACAACTGAAAGCAAACACTACTCCTACTTCTACACTAATGGTGCATGGGCTTGACCACGTGAAGTGATATTTCCAATGCATCCACCGGCGCATTGGTAGACTCATGTTAGTGAAGGCTTGGTCCGCAAGTAACCCAGTTGTGCGGACCAGTATACAAGAAAGATATAACAATGAAGACAGCCACACTTCGTGTTTCAAAGTGCCCATGGGACATAAGTGAGTGCATGTGCATGACAGACAGTTTGTGGACTTATCATGGTGTTGTGTGACACTACGTGCAACTTTGAGGCAAAAGCACACTCTTGACTGAGACATGCAAGAAAATGAAAGAAATAAAGATAACTTGCGTGTGAATGAGTGCTTGCAATGTAATATTTCTCCAATGCATGAGCAATGGGATCATGTAGTTCAAGTGGAGGAAGTGTGATCTGTGTGTGAGATGGATCTTCAATGCATATAGACGAGTGATGAGAAGCCTTGGGTGATTGAACAGTTTCATGATCGGAGGTGAGACAAACCCCAAGAGAGCGAGGGCCTGACATAGCCATCAGCTCGGGCTAAAGTGCCTCGTTAGTCTTGGGTGTCTCAACTTTATCATCAGGTAGATCATCATAAATTGGTGGCTTTGAAAGATCAACTAAGATAGATTCACGATCATGATAAAAAATGGAATCAAATGGACCACAACCGCCACGATAAGAAAAATCAATGAATTCCTCGGCATCCTCATGATCGGATGAATTAGACAGAGGGGTAGATGAAAAGCAAACTCCTCCTCCTCTGTATTTCTAGAAAAGACAGATGAAGGATCAAGTGGATCTTCAATGAATAACTTATCCTCTCCGTTGTCGAATGATGGACTAGCATCTGGTGAGTCCTGCGAGTGATCAACAATGGGTGCATTCATGGATGAAGACACACATACAAAATCATGGATGGTAGGTTCACCCAAGAAGCTAGGAAAGAACGGAGGGGGCTTGGATGAAAGGGAGTCATCCTTCCCCTAGTGTTGATGTTCAAGATCCCACTCTTACTCTTCATGAATGATAGTGCATGTTGGTTGTGCAACATCAACTCTATCAATGGGTTGTTCCTCGTTCACAACAAGTGAAGAGTTTGGAATGGACGAACACAAGACAACATCATTCGGAGGAACACCTAAGTGCAAAGATAGAGGTCAAAGAAAAGAATGCATATGGGAACTCGAAGGACTCACAACCAAATTTGCGTGAAGCAGTCTGTCAGACGAAAACCAAAATGAACATGTGAAATTACTTGCAACATACTTGGGTGAATGATCATGAAGGTTGCGCAATTTTGGCCGGGAGGTCAGGAGACCGACTGTCAAGACTACACAAGGCATAGTCCGGCTGCTGAGACACTGACTGATTGCTGGAATTGTTCAATGCATAGTCCAGTTTGGCTGTTGACTACTGGGATTGCACATTGTGCAATTCTAGCTGGGAAGGATTGTTGGCCCAGGGACAGATTTACGCAATTTCTTTGGCCAAGCAGCCACTGTCCTCCATAAATGTGCAAAACATTCCTGTAGTCCAGTGTTGGGCAGGAATGTGCAAATCTGGAGAGGAAGGTGAGCCTTCCTTTCATAGATTGCGCAATGCACCTTGGTGAAGGCAGAGCCCGGGCTAAGGTTGGCCCGACTCGCCGACGGGCAACTGAAATCAAGTAAGTCAATGAATGCACGACGACATGAAGTGATAGAAGAAGTGATAAACAATGCATGCAAAACATGAATGAAAGATTCAACAAGAAGATTGACATGCATGTGGGGGAGGCAGTTCACTGGTTGGGCGAACATCCGCGCAAAACAGTTTCATGCATGCGACAGCAGTGAGATAGCAACGAAAATTGAAACAGAGCTAAGACAAGCTTTTATACATGTAAACAACAACAAGGGTTCAAATAAATCAAGCAAACAATACTCCCACAAGTGAAAACACAAAAAGCGACAAAAATGCAGTATAAGGCATGGGAAGCAAGCTTACCCCAAAACATTTGAGCTGAATGTGTTGATTGCTCCTAGATGTGATGTGGGGTGTTAGAGCTACAAGGTTGATGTGAGGAATGAGCTCTGCAGCATCCGATTGATGAGTTTCAATAACATCAAGGTTGTGACGCGCATGCCACAAATCTAGGGGAGCGACACTTGGTGGGAGGTTTATGAAATGATCGTTGCGTGTAACCTCCAACTGCTAAACATAGATCCCTGAAACAAGGGATGCCTTTGCATGCTGTCTTGGGAGAAGCAACCCATGCATGCAAGTCAGTTTTGCTTGGTCCCGCAAGGAACCGGCTAGCTCAGCTGCACATGCAAGAGACTGCTTGACTGCTGGAGAAAAATGTGCATTTTTGGCTGGGAGCAGGGCTGCGTGCCTAGGATATTTGTGCAATTTCTGGGTAGAGCAGCTGACTGCTACCCAGATTTGCGCAAATTGTGGGCTGAACAACCTGTTACTCGGAAAATTTGTGCAAATAAGGCTGGGAGGGTTCGCTGGCAAGATTGCGCAATCCTAGAGCCCAACAGGCTGTCAGAGAGGATTGCGCAATTCCTGGAGGGAAGGTTGGTTTCCCTCAAGAAATGCACAATTTTCAAGGGGAAGTTGCTCAACCTACAACTGGACCAAGTTCAGGTGAGGAGCCTGTGAAGGGAATGGATCAACTGTGATCAATAGGCTGTATTTGTGCGAGGAAAACACTGAAGCTTAAGTACTTGACGAAGAAAGACAAAGTGTTGTGTACGGTTGGTAGGGAGACTCCAAAAAAGGATAAGGAAAAATTTTGGAGGGTGGTTGTAGCCACTACAACACCAACTAAGTTAAATTAACTTAGTTTACTCTTACAAATTGTCTTGTGATTTGGAATTAATTTTTTTCTCCTAATTTAATTCAAGGGAAAATTAAATCATGATTTTCTTGTTGCATTTTCACCCTTCTTATGACCGTGTTCAAGGAAAATTACCTTTAGTAACAAAATCCGTGTACATTTCATAAGAAAACGTTCATTATTATTCAAATGTGGAAAGGTGGCTCTAGAGTGGTCTTTGATCTTCCTCAATCATGGATTCAGGGACCAGGGGTCATTATTTAAGCCTAAGAGACCAAAAATAATCTTTTGGAGCAAATATGGCCAAGTTTACATGTGCTACAGGAGTGCTACAAGAGGTGCTACAGGAGGCCCTGTTTTGCTACAGGAAGATATAACTTGCCGAATGCCAAAGAAAATCAAATGAAAATGAGATGGGACAAATTTTGTTTTAAATTAGGATGTCCCATGTCTCCGTTGCAAGTAGAATCACTATGAAATACCCCTGTTAACACGTGCTAACAAATAACAGAAAATTACTACTCTAAAAACTGGAAATTCAAGAGCTAGTGAGCTAGTTAACCTACCAAATGTCTAACCTAATCAAGTGAAAATTCTATGGGGTCAATTTTGTTATTAACTTGAAAATTTTTATGACCCAATATAAGTGGAATCAACTCAAACGCAACTCATTAACACATTCTAAAAAATAGCAAAAAATTACTACTATCTTGCTACAGGGGACTTCTAGAAATTTTGGATTCGTGAACTAGTAACCCAATCCAAGTAGCTCAATGATGAAGATGAATTTTTAAAGCTATTCTAAGGATGAATCAGACTTGTGACTCTCTAAATAACCTCCAAAATAATTCACTTCAATAATTTAACCAATGTAACCTACAACAAAAGAAGCATGAATGGAAAATGCAGAAATAAGAGATGCAAGTGAGAAAGACATTCAAAGGACATAAAGAAATTATACAAGAGATATTTGAGTCACTTGGGATGGAAAATCCCAAGGAAATTCATAATCCTATGAATAAAATCAAGCTTTAGAAGCCAAAATTGGCACCAAACTTCATTATTTTAATCAATCCAAGTACATCCCTCGTAGAAATGGAAGTGGAGCTACTAAACAACAAGGTTTATCCACAAGAAGACTAAGAAATACATGCCCCTAGAGGGCAATTCGAATTGGTACTTATACAAATTGATGGGGAAGAATTCTCCTTGAAAGGAGCAAGCTTTCCCCTCCAAAATCCCTCAAATAGTGGATCTAGTTCCCAACACTAGGAATCTGCATTATATGACAGGGAACACATTCCTGGATTTTCTCAATCACTGGAGCTCCAAAATTTGTCCAATAATTTCATAATATCTTGTTCATTTATTATCCAATCTTGATCCTCCTGTAGCAGGGAGCAAGTCCCTAGATTATCTCCTCCTCCAAATCTTCATAATTTGTCCAATATTCTCACAATATTCTACAAAAATAAATAATATTAGGAACAAATATGCAATTATCTCTAAACCTTCCTAATGAACATATTAAAGCTAAAAATATGTCATATAATGCAAAAAGAGAGGTTTAATGTGCTAAAGGATGGTTAGATGAGCCTTGATTTATGTCAAATTTGGAGGCCCACGAAGTACTTTCAAAGTTACAGAAGAATTGACAAAAAATAAGGCAACATGTATTCTACGAAGAATCATAGTAATTTCAATAATTTGACAATAGTGAAAAATAAATAAATAAAGAGATATAATTAAGTTATTTAAAAAATGGATAGTTGAACATGATATTGATGTATAGGCATGTGTTACTATGTATAATTATTACTTTAAAGAACATTAAATTTCATAAAAATACATAAGTATGTTTCTTGCAATATACACATTGTGTTCTCCTCCAATCATCATGACACTACTTCCTTTATCAATGACAATTTTGTTGATAGAAAGTTACATAATTTGTTATCTGAAATTTCCATATAGAAGGTAGTGAAAGAAATTTAAATATAGATTATTTACTTACATATGTTTGTTTGCACATCATACAATACTTTGGTACATAGTCATCTCATTCCCGTAACATTTTAGGACAACGAGTAAAATGAACGGGAAAGGCTTGGAACTAATGGGTGGATGTTAGAAATGGATGAGGGTGATGAATTGACATGGCCTTGATCTTGTTGGAGCATCTGGGAAAAGGAGGAGAAAGCCCAAGTTTGACTTCCTTTGATTAGGCTTTTGATCATTTTTTTATTTTTTGGTGCTAAATTGTTCTTGTTGCTTGCAAATGTTGGAGAACACTTGCATTAATCAAAGAGAGATAAATGGAGAAAATTATTTTTTTTCTTTTCATTTTTCATTTTTTTTTTCATTTTTTTCCCTAGGCCTACTAGTTGTCTCAATGAGGTTTTCAACTAGTAGGTCTTCCTAGGCACCTCAAAGGAGGTTTTCACCTAAGATATTTTGCTTTTTTCTTTTTTTATTTTTCTTTATCCAACCCATTGAATGCATCATGCCGGTTTTCAATCAATGAGCCAATCTCATGTGCCTCAAAGGAGGTTTTCACCTGAGATTTTTTTTTTTCCTCTTATTTTTTCATTTCTTTTTTCTATCCTACTCTACTTGGAAAAACAAAATCTCTTTCAAGTATAGGAATAATTCCAATGGAGCCATGTGCACATCAAGATGACATATAAACTCATTTGTAGTCTTGAAACATATGCTTTGACATGCACCTAAATATTAGAGACCAACTACTTTGACTTTGATGATATCAAGCATTGTTGAAGAAGAGAGTGATGCTCAATCTTGTTGATTTTATGGAACCAAACCTCAATATAGATTTGATGCCCTTGGGTCGCTTTCTCATCTGGATCATTCTTCATGTCTTCTTCTACCATGACATTCAAATCTTCCTCTTTTTGCTAATTATTCTCTTGAACACATGGAGGATCTGATGGTAAACATGAGGGAACTTTCTCAATGTCTGATTCTGATGTCTGCTCTTCATCAAGAGAATATTTTTTTTTTTGCAATACTCTTCCTGAGCTAAGATGAATACCATTTAGATCAAGAGGATATGTTTGGAAGTATTGTACCTCAACATTGTAAGTGGGTTGAGCTACTTCCTTGTATGGGTTTGGAAATGGTGGTACAAGTAGTTGAGTGGGAGTGTATATTTGAGATGGATGTGGTTGTGGTTGAGGTGGATGGTAGGGATAACATAGAGTTGGGTATGAAGGATATTGAGGATATTGTGGATAGCTACCATAAGTTCCTTTCCAACCTTGTTACCAATATTGGTTTTGGGGTTGAGATGACGAAGGTTGCTAAGAAAAGAGTGTGTTCCAATTACTTTGAGAGGTATGTGCATAAGCTTGAGATTTTAAATTAGGTTCTTGCATCATATCAGGTTGAATAGGCTGCCATGGTATTCTTGGAGATACATAACATAGCTTCTTTGGTGATTGAATTTCTCAATTGTCCTCTTGGTAAACTTCCTTCAACCTTGGTAATGATGGGAAATATTTAATAGCATGTGATTTTGCATGGACAACATAAATATCAACATCTTCTTTTTTCTTATCTTGAATTCTTAAAATTTCTACTTGTTCGCTTAGATTGCTAAGAATTTATGTTTTAAAGTTATCAAGCAAATTTCCAAGTTCAACTTGATTTACCCATCTTGATGTTGGTTTACTTAGTCTTGCCCTTCCTCTTGATATGCATTTGCATGTCTCACAAATTTCTTCAAATGATAATTGGTATGTATCACCTCTACTCATGAGATCAAGGAGATAAATCCACTCATCTCTAATTGTTCTAAGTAAGAGAGTTTTTAGTGTGTCGAATCCTAAATGATGTAGTTTTCCCCCTTTAACATTATATAAATCTATCTATTAGATCCTCAAGGATCTCATCTTCTTTTTGAGTCATTCTAAAGATTTATTCTTTAAGATCATGATATTTATATTTTTCTAGAAATATCTTTTGTATATCATTCCATGATCTTATTGAATTAGTCCCTAATCTCATGAAGCATTTAAGAGCTTTATCCTTCAGTGTTTCCAGAAACAATCTCAATTTTTGAGTGTTTAATAAGTAACCATAAGATATACAAAGGATTTCAAATCCAAAGAGAAAGGTTTCTGGATCCTCTGACCTCACACCATGGAAGTTGGGAAGTAAGGATGGAGGGATGTTCTTAATATGGACACTGTTATCAATATATTGAGTGGGAAATCAAAGAGGATCTTCCTCGTTGTCATCATTTCCATCCATTTCCACTACCTTCTCTGCCACCTCCTCTTCTTCTACTTGCAAAAGTGGATGGTGATGTGGTTCTTACTACACGACATGATCAAATGGGGGGGAGGGGGTCAGTTGGTGTTGGAGAAGCATATATTTTTTTGTTTTTATAAAAAAATTTGAATGGGAATGCTAATGCAATGCAATTTTATGTTTTTGAAATGAAATATGCCTAATGAATTTTTTTTTGTTTTTGTAGAAAGTAAAGAAATGAATCAACTATGGAAGAAAACAATGCATAATTTGACATACCACACAATGGTGCCAAAAAGTGATGAGCCCCAGTATTGCAACAAGAATGTTGCAACTCCCAAGGCTACCAACTTAAATTATGAACTTGGGGTTCGTACAATCTTAAGAGGTGTTGACACTGTATGTGAAACATGCAATGTGTTTCTTTCGTTGATCTGATGCAATGAAGTGAATATCATGAAATCAAACACTAACCTATTTGCAAAAATGGAAACATTAGTATACTTGTAGAATGTAAATTAATACTCTAATTGCATAATATGGAATCTTGTTTTGAAAAAGGAAATTTGATCTTTTCAACAATAATGCTTGCAACTGAAACCTTAAGGAAGCATGAATTCAAGAATCAAGTCTAATCTGCTTTGCATTGATGAATCACCCTTTTTATCACCGTGTTCAAGGAAACTTAGCTTTAGTAACAAAATCCATGTACATTTCATAAAAAAAAAAATCATTGTTATTCAAATGTGGAAATTTGTCTTCTAATTTTGATTGCATATTTGTACTTGTAGTGAAGGAAAGGTGGGTCTAGAGTCTTCTTTAGTCTTCCTTAATCATGGATTCAGAGCCTAGGGGTCATAATTCAAGCCTAAGAGACAAAAACCAAGATTTTGGAGCAAATTTGGTCAAGTTTACACCTGCTACAGGAGGTGTTATAGGAGGAGATAACTTGTCGAATTTACAAGCAAATCAAATGAAAATGAGATGATATTTTATTTTTTTATAAAGTAGGATGTCTTAGGACCCTGTTCCAAGTGGAATCACTCCAAAATACCCTTGTTAACATGTGTTAAAAAATAACAAAAAATTACTACTCTAAAAACTAGAAATTCGAGAACTAGTGAGCTAGCTAACCTACCAAATGTCTAAACTAATCAAGTGAAAATTCTATGGGGTAAATATTTTGATTAACTTGAATGTTTTTATGACCAAATACAAGTGGAATTAACTCAAATGAAGGTCGTTAACACATTCTAAAAAAAGCAGAAAATTACTACTATTTTGCTACAAGGGAATTCTATAAATTCTAGATTCGTGAACTAGTAACCCAATCCAAGTAGCTCAATGATGACGATGAATTTTCAAAGTTTTTCTAAGGATGCATCATTCTTGTGACTCTGCAAGAAACCTGCAAAAAAACTCACTTCAATCATTTAACTAATGTAACCTATAACAAAATAATCATGAATGGTAAATGTAGAAATAAGAGATTCAAGTGAAAAAAACATTCAAAGGACATAAATAAATTATAAAAGAGGGATATGAGGCTCATGGGATAGCCAAGCCGAAGGAAAATCAAAGTCCTATGAAGAAAACCAAGCTTTAGAAGCTAAAAATGGCACCAAACTTCATTATTTTAATCAATCCAAGTGTATCCCTGCTAGAAATGAAAGTGGAGCTACTAAACAACAAGTTTTCTCCACAAGAAGACTAAGAAATGCATGCCCCTAGAGGCCGATTCGAATTGGTACTTATACAAATTGACAGGGAAGCATTCTCCTTGAAAGGAGGAAACTTTCCCCTCCAAAATCCCTCAAATAGTGGATCTAGTTCCAAACTAAGAATCTGCATTAAATGACAAGGAACACATTCCTATATTTTCTCAATCACAGAAGCTCCAGAATTTGTCCAATAATTTCATAATATCTTGTTAATTTATTATCTAATCTTGATCCTCCTGTAGCAGGGAGCAAGTCCCTAGATTATCTCCTCCTCCAAATCTTCATTATCTTCCCAATATTCTCATAATAAATAATATTAGGCACAAATATGCAATTATCTCTAAACCTTCCTAATGCACATATTAAAGCTAAAAATATGTCGAATCTAATGCAAAAATAGAGGTTTAATGTGTTGAAGGATGGCCAGATGGGCTTAATTTATATCTAATTTGGAGGCCTGACAGATACTTTCAAATTTATAGAAGAATTGACAAAAAATAAGACATCATGTATTCTACAAAGAATCATAATAATTTCAACAATTTGACAATAGTGAAAAAATAAATAAATAAAGAAATAAAATTAAGTAATTAAAAAAATGGATAGTTGAACATGATATTGATGTATAGGCATATGTTACTATGTATAATTACTTTAAAAAACATTAAATTTCATAAAAATACATAAGTATGTTTCTTACAATATGCACATTTTGTTCTCCTCTAACCATCATGACATTGCTTCCTTTATCAATGACAATTTTGTTGATACAAAATTACATAATTTGTTATCTAAATTTTTCTGTCAAAAAATTTTAAATATAAATGATTTACTTACATATATTTGCACATCACATTTCATTCCCAAATAATTATTCAAACTAAAAATGATTATTCAAACTAAACAAGGGAGGCTGCGTAGCAGCTAGTCCCTGCTTTGAGTGGGAAGCGGCGCTGGAGCTTGTTGTTAATGCAGCTTAAAAGCCATCGATCCAATCGTGGTAGGGTTACGGGAAGAGCCGCCTATCCAGCGGGCGCCAGATGGTTGGCCGATTATCCAGTTGTACTTCAGCAGGATCGAATATAGGGAGAATAGAATTATTGCGTATCGCCTTACCCTGCCAGTGAGATTGTTGGACACATGGAGGGGCAGTTTGCCTTTTCCCTATTTGACAAATGCACGAAAATGAAAACATGCAGTTATTGCATGCCACCCACTTGTCCTGTACCATTTTCCATTTTAAGCATTTCTACACAGCCCTTTTCTGGTTTGGAATGGACGGAATGGACACTCCCGATCTGATCAGACGACAAAAGTCTTGAAAACAGTTTTAAACGAGAAATCTGTTCGATCGATCAAAGATACTTTGTTATCCAGCGCTACGGCGGTAAATAACTCTTCTGCAGCTTTTAATTTTGGTTTGCTGTGAGTGTTTGGACGGAAGCTTCAACAGAAAAATCTTGATATTCTTGCTCTCGTCTGACAACATTTCAATGTTCAATTGAAAACCTTAGACTGAAAGATGGAAAAGCTTTGAAGTCCAGCGCTGTAAATGTTGCAAATATGGCAGCCGTATATTGTCTTAATCTTTTGTATTAGACGCGTGTGTTTACGGTGGAAGAGAGGAAATCCAAAGAACAAGAGATCTTCGCAAATTATTAGTGAGCTAGATTTCAAGTTGGCCCGGTACGCTGCGCCATGTCGTAATTCAAACGGAGCCTCTGTGGATCATATTTGAGAGAGATATGGTGATCCAGCTCAAAGAAGAGCTTATCATGAACAGCTACAAGACAATCGATGGCAGAGGCGCCAATGTCCACATCGTCAACGACCCTTGCATTACGGTACAATATGTGAGTCATCCACCACAAACCCTGCTGGAGGGCTTGGCAATGGGATATGATGAAGATGACTCGTATTATCTTCTGTGTGCTCTGCCGTTCGCCTTGCTTTTTCGTGGGAGTTGGACGCTTTTGAGGATTTAATGTCGATTCCCTCTAAGTCCTAGCCCTGTTCTTATTATGACTACTCTGTTTGGCAGCAGCACAACAAAGCCCATGAATACGGCGTGCTCCCTGTTTTAAGAGCTTTAGTCCTGGTCGACATTGATACTGATCCCGAATGGATATGAATGAAGTTGAATATGAATGAAGAATAGAGGGCGCAACAATTTTCATCATCTTATTCTGCAAATTCAGACACTTTGAACATTGCTGTCAATCCAGGCAAACGGAAAATGTTCTCAACATGACTTCATTTCAAATCGAAATGGAGACTTCCAGAGACAGCGTTCGCGTCTATCCTCAATTTCTATTTGAATGCTCCATCTACTACAAAATTAATTTGTTAATATGCCGATTACAAAATCTATTTTTATTATCAATATAAATGGTTAAACCATAAAACGAAATAACAGAACGAGATCCATACAACCTACATTGATGACAATTGTTCTTTTGAGTTTTGGATGAATTTAGGTTATGTATTTTATTATTATACTTGCCGCCGCACGTATTATGCATTGGTTTTAAATTTACCATGGTCGAATTTATTAAATAAAATGAACAGGTAACGAAGCGCGAGTACACAGCGGAGAGTGTCTGGAAGCATTGGAATTGGAGGTCAGAAGGAGACCTAACGTTGAACGAAGCGTTTTTTGTTCTCTTTTTTTTTTTTTTACAATGCTTATATTATTGACACCCATTGTTTTTAAGTTCCAAAGTTATTCTAATACCCTCTGCAATCATTGTCGTCGAGGCCTAGAAGGCTCTAGACCCTCGAAAGTTGTAATCAACGTTAGATTTAATTTATGTGTGGCAAGTCATCTGTATGGTTTGACATCGGGCATGGTGATCTTGATGTGTCCAGTATCTATGACATCGGGTATTTAGGGTTTAGATGGATGGGCAAGGGAGTGCGTTCTGACATGCAAGAAACGCTCTGCATGCTGACTCCAACAACACAATGCAGACAGCCAGTAAGATGGTTGGACACCTGGAGGGGCAGTTTGCCTTTGCGTTATTTGACAGATGCACGAAAATGAAAACATGCAGTTATTGCATGCCACCCACTCGTCCTGTACCTTTTGCCATTTTAAGCATTTCTACACAGCTATTCCCTTCTACTTTTAGTGGTGAATTTTTTCTGTAGATTGTACATTTCCGGAGCCTGGATAAGCCGAAGGAAGTTGATTTTTGTTTGGAACTATAGTGGTTCGAACCTTGGTCTCTATAATTGATGCAGGGAGGGAATTATGTTGATTTATAGTTAAAAGGACAACGATGCCGCGTTGCCGAAGATGCGTTGACATTCAAGTCTGTAGACTGCATTAGACCACCCGTAAATAAAAACAGAAAATTTCAAAATACAACTGCGTCCGTTGATCAGAGAAGCATGGACTTTGGGCAGCATTCTCCCAGAATTACCAAGTATCTAAATTTTGTATATTAGGAAGTACAGAGGTCTGACGATCAGAGCCTGGATTTGGGTTTGCATATTTTGAATTGGGTTTGCAAAATATGGATAACATCAAAGAAGTAGCAGCGCGAGCGCCTTGGAAACTTATATTGTGTGGAGAACATGCAGTGGTACATGGATCCACTGCTCTAGCTACTTCTCTGGGCTTCTACACACAGGTCCGGATTCAGACTTCCACAGCTGCAACAGGTTATAGTTGTTATCCTTCATGTCTATATGCAATATTATTTTGTTCAATTAGAGTGGCGTTTGAGTTATTTATTTATTTATTATATGAAGGGTATTGCAGTCATAACCCTGGTTTGATATGCAAAAACTGTTGAAAGGAATTTTAATCTAATCTTTTAATTCCTCTTTGTGATTGTTTGCAACAGACCCAGATGGACATTTGACTATTGATTTGAGAGACGTGAATGTGCATTTTAAATGGCCAATCAAGAGGATAGAGGTTGCTTTTAAGCCATTGGAAGAATTTGTTGTTGATCCTCTCTGTGTCAAATCTTGTTCCTCAGACATTATGCGGTGCATTGCATCCCTTGTGAATGAAGAAGAATTCCCAGAAGCTGTAATTGGCGTTTCCACTGGAGTTTCAGCTTTTTTCTTTCTCTACGTCTCCATTGTTGGGTAAGCTTTGGTGTTGTTATTTGACTTGTGCGTTTTTGCTTTTAGGACTGCTTGTATTGGGTTTTGGCAGATTCTCCGTCGGTAGATTATTGGAATTATCTACAGTCATATTTAAAATTTTAGCCACCGTTGGAACTTTTTTCATGTACAGCTAACATGATCAGTGCCCAGGTTTAAATCGGCGACTGTAATTGTGAGTTCAGACTTACCTCTAGGTTCGGGATTGGGATCCTCTGCTGCCTTTTGCGTGGCAGTATGGAGTGCGGTGCAAATCTTTTTGGTCTGCAGGGATTGAATCTCCTGATCCTAATTTTCTGAACTCTTTGAAATCCCTTTGCATACAACGAAGACCAGAGGTAAATTCATGCTCTGAAACCGTGCTTATCATCATTTGTTTTCTCCAGTCACAATATTTGTGTTACTTCCAAAGTTTTGTTGAGAGCTGAATTCTGCAAACAGGTGGAGGTCGAAGTGATGATTGTATGAGTTAAGGACAAAGGTCCAACAATACTTCAGCAAGCCAAGAAGCATTCGGTTTCTCTTCTGGTTTTAGGGCAGCCCAAACCAGCCTTACTGTGCAAGTAATGAAACAGAAATTCATGCTGCTAAATGCAAAAAACTCAGTACCATTATTATATTTGTAGTAAGGCAATATAGTATGATTAATACAATATATGATTGACTAATCATGTAATTGCTAATAAATTTGAGATTGTGTGCAGACTGATAAAAGCCGAAGAATGGGAGGTTATCTGATCAGTACCAAGAGATACAAGTCTAGTTTCCTGTCTGTTGCGCTGCAACAGAATGTTTCTCGAGCTCCAAGATCTCATCCCTAAGCATATATTCAGGTTTCTGAATTAACACTGATTTCATATTTGTCTTTTTAAGAATTTAAATACCTCAGTTTTTAAGAGAAATTTATATAGATTTAATATCTGGTTTTTCAGGTTACCGAATCCATACTATCAAATATCTCAAATATTTTCAAATCCATACTATCAAATATCTCAAATATATCTCAAATATTTTCAAAGCACTGATTTCATAGAAATTCAAATTCAAGCTTAAATGCCTCAGGATTTTGATTTTTTTATTTTTGTATTTAAGATTTTACATATAGCAAGTGAAGGTAGGAGAGTCATCAATGAAAGAGATAGTTAGTTTGTTACCTTGTTTGAGTTTCAGTTTGAAAACAGTTCCAGGAGAAAATTCACAAGCAAGAACCAGCGTCTCCACCCGCAGCAGATCAGAGAAAATTCATAAGCAAGAACCAGCGTCTCCACCAGCAGCAGACTGGCAGCAGATCAAGATCGAGGAACAGTTCGATCAAGATCGAGGAACACTTCGAGATGGACCCGTTCCAATCCCAGTTATAGCGGCATTTCTTTCACCCATTGATTCATATCACCAGCAAGAACCAGCGTCTCCACCCGCAGCAGATCAGAGAAAATTCATAAGCAAGAACCAGCGTCTCCACCAGCAGCAGACTGGCAGCAGATCAAGATCGAGGAACAGTTCGATCAAGATCGAGGAACACTTCGAGATGGACCCGTTCCAATCCCAGTCATAGCGGCATTTCTTTCACCCATTGATTCATATCACCAGGGATTCAACACCCTACAAGGGCTTGGGCTAGCTGATTGACACCTATGCCAGAGATCTGTCAATTATCAACATTGACACATATATGGCATAACATGTGTCTAATTGTTAACAAAAACACTTACTTTGGCATTCAAAGAAGATACGCCATAACATTTTCTTAACATTAAATGTTCCAAACTAATGCTAATGGAAAGATAGCATTACTTCATGCAAGTGAAGGTTGTTTTAATCACTTTGCACTTGTCCAAACTTTTTCCTAAGTTTTGAGTCTGTATACCTCGAATTGAGGCCAAATAAGACGGAGATTTCGGTCATTGGTTAAAATGTATTGGTTAATGTGTCATATTCAAATACTTTGCATTAAGTTGAACGGTCCTTATTGATAATCGCGTCAAACTAATGCGGGGACTACAAATCGATTACTATAGTCCCTGCCAGCCCTGAAGGGGCAGGGACTAATAAGAGTGAAACTTATTACACTTATATATGTGAATTCCCATATTAATTAATAGTGTGCCTTGTAAGATGTAGTTTCTTATCTATCTTTATTCCTAAAACACAATCTATTCATATTTACAATTTATTGATATTCACTCCTACCCATTTTCCCTCACCTCTATGAGGATTTCACTCTTGCATTTTTCTCTGTCCTTTTTGTAATTAGGATACATATAAGAAATGGCATAACTCTACGCATCCCATAATTTATTTGTTAGGCCTACATTCATCCGCATCAAATTCCATTATGCTCTTGCATTTGGCCTTCTCTACACGGATAAAATTATATACAAAGAAAATTTATATAAAATATTATGTAATATTCCTAAACAAATTATCTATGTTTAGAAAACTTGGACCTAAATACTTGTGTGTCTATAGTCATATGGATGTATTAATATAAAATACTAAATCTAAAAATTCTTAGAGTTTGGGCCTATTATGTGCTTATTAGAAGGAGTTTTTATAATGCATATTTAAATATCAACTCATAACCATATAACAACACAACTCATAATCTTATTAATTAATATGAGAAACAAAATTAATATAAAATTTTCTAAGTAAAACCGTTTTTAATCAAACTTAAACTTTTCATTACACAGTATTGAAACTTATGTATATTTCAATTAGTTTTTAGAATTATGTAGAATTATGTATTTGTATTAATTTATGAACAAATTCATCTTCACCAATTCTAGACATAACGAGAGTCATGTGGTGACATGTCCTTGTAAATTATGTATTTGTATTAATTTATGACCAAATTCATCTTCACCAATTCTAGACATAACGAGTGTCATGTGGTGACATGTCCTTGTTTTTTTGTACAGATGAATTTTGTGTATCATAGCTATTTTTGTATATATAATATTATTTTATTACTTGATTTGGTGTTGGTGAATATGTGTAACACACTTATCATATTTTTCGTAATAGATTTCCTCATAATTTTATTAACCATTCAATCTTTAAATGTGTAAAAAAAATTAACATCAATAAAAAAGATTAATTGAATTCATCAAATTAAATACGTCAAATTAAAATTTTCATTTTTTATAAAATACACTTTCAAACAAAACTATTAATATTTTTACAAATTTTATATTCAAAAAATAAATAAATTATTCAATTCAACAAAGTCAATCAATTTAACATGCAAATTTTGTTTGAGCACAATGGTAGATGGCAATTGCATTTTCATGTTTCTATAGCTATTTTTATTTATTATCCAATTGTTTTGTTATATGCATTTAATGTGATCATTTCTGTATTGATGAGGGATAACATTTTTCATTATATTTTTGCACATTTTTGTTCAAATAGAAGAGATATGGAAACATTTGGTGAGCATCTATAACAATGTTTTTTCAAGTATGCAAGATCATGGTAAATATGCAAACATGTTTCAATTTTATCTTTTCATGGCCAGTATGTGAACATGTTTTAATTTTATCTTTTTTCTCTTTCCCTGATAACTATGTTGCACGGGTTCCCGAACCCGGGGGTGGGGTTCTCGAACCCGTCCCGGGTTCTCGAACCCAAGTATCGGATTCTTGTACGGGTGCTTCTGAGAAGAACCCATAAGAATTGGGTTCTTCTATGAAGAACCGGGTTCTCCATTAAAAAAATTTGGGTTCTTTTGTCTTGACAGGTACAAAGAACCCTGATGATGGGTACTTGGAACCCCAAAATCGGGTTCTTTGGAGTTCATTTTAGTTTTTATTTTTAAATTTTTAATTAATTTAATGGGCTTCCCCTAATATTCCAAGTAGCTAGTTCTGCATCTTTCGAGAGGAATTTGAGTACTTATGCCTTTATCCATCAGTAAAGAGAAATAGGTTGGGCTCAAAGAAGGCAGAGAACTTAGTGTACATTCATAGCACACTTTGTCTCATATCTCAAAAAGATTTTGGTTACAAGGAGGGTCCTTTCAAGAGATGGGGCCAATACACAAATGATGCTATGTGTGTGGGCGAGGAGATACAA
>APFE030901716.1:26362-38539 GCA_000404065.3 Pinus taeda | reverse complement strand
AAATATGCTTACAAACAGCAATGGAAATGAAACCAGCTAGTGCGATGTAGCTTAATCTCTCGAAGAGATGTGGTGGCTACATGCCTCTGAACTGTGTTACAATGAGGCTCGAAGGCCTATTTATTGTTGAGAAACAATGAAAAACCCTTAACATCCCAAAACCTAACCCTAGAAGATGAAACGCCAAATTGTGGGCCCCGTTTGGGTAAATTCGTACATCAATTTCCTAGGGTCATAACTTTGGCACCCAATCTCTGTTTAATGCATACAATAGCTCATTAGAAAGACCTATCCGAGAACTATAACTTTGGGAACGGTCCATGGACCCATGTTACTCCCAGATTTCCCAAAAAACATCGTTTAGGGCCTCAAAATGGCTCCAGAAGTTCAGGACCTGAAAAACTACTAAAAATAGTAAATTGTGCTACAATTACGAAAACTAACAAACTGAAAGAGATATTTGTGGGGGTCCAAATGGGATAGGTGGGTGGCCACCAACATCCACCTGGACTAGGCCCCCTTAAGCCAACAAGACCCTTGGACTTTACCAAGCATTCATAATTTATTAGTTGAAAATTTCTATTCATATCAAGTTCTTGGGGATGATCTCCTTAGAATCACCTTATACAGTCAATGATTCAATGGAGGTTGATGCATATTTCTACATCATCACAATGCCAATTATAGTGTTTATTTTCTTCTGTGACAAGAACATCCAACTTCTTGTTTATTATTTTAATTCACTTTTTCTTATATTGTAAGCATGAGACATGCCCTCCTCATTTTTTAAATAAAATAAAATATTCAGTAATGTACTTTCTACTAGTGTGGTACTCTTACTTCCATTAGGCATCCTCAAATTTTGTATCTATCTTTTTTTTCTCTCAATTGGTTGGTTACTACAAGGTAGGAAAATGATGACACATTTTAGTTATACATTTGCTCTAAACTTCATACATCAGGGGGTAATTGTTATCATCGTAAAAACACTCACACAATTTTTTTGGAGATTACTAGAAAGTGTGATTAATAAACTAAGAAAAATTGCATACAAGACAATTAATCATCATCCCTTAAGTAGTTGAGGAAACATTACAAAGTGGACTTGTATTCATCTATGCAAATTCATAGTGTAGGATTTTCATGATTGATATCATTGTCCCTTTGAAATCCACATAGATCTATAGAAATAGATAATTCATTATTGGATGATGGAAGAAATAATGAAGATACTATTAGAAGGAAAATACCAATTGTTATTTAGGCCAATTTAGAGCTCTGGGATATTTAATGATAACTAATTGTTTAGACCGAGTCTCTTATTATGTCCCTGTCATGTATGGGAAACCAAAATGGGCTTGAACACCACTTATAACATGAACAAATTTCAAAGAGGCTAGAGAAAAACTACAAATAAGAGTTATGGGTAACCATAAGAAAAGTTGAATGCAAAGTTATTCTACCTTATTTTCAAGAGAATTATCAAGAATCTTGAAGTTCTATTATAGTAGCATTGTTTACCTTCAAGAAATTCTTCATCCTTGTGAATTTTTCAACCTTCTTGTAGCGAGAGAAAGTAATCCAAACATAATTAAAGGCCCTTCTTTGCAAGGCTTGGATAGGACTCATAAGTTCAATCCAAACATTCCTTGGTGTCTCATTCAACACCCCTTAGCCTTCTCCATTGTAAATTTAATGAGTTTTCTAACATATTTATTTTTTTTGTTCATATTGTCCATGTTTGCTTCTTTTTTATTATGTAAACATGTCTCCTTATTATTCATGCATGCAATCTCTTTTCCTTTAAACTCACCACTAATGATTTGTTGTTTGTTGTAGGTTAGTAGCCATCTCTTAAAACAAAGTGTTTTTTTTTCATAACTCTTGGCCAAAAACACACTACACCAATGTATCATGCTTATGCAATAAACTTATTCTTGAGAGGGATATTTACATAGTGAATCTTTTGAAAAGAAAAATGGCACTTAATACAAGAAAAGAAGTAGAGAAGTTTAGTGGCTAAAGATTTAAGTCATGGAAGAAAATATAGAAGACATTCCTGTAGATATATAGTAATGGGTCATTGTGGATCCAAGCACAAAACCTATTGGCATGTTGAAAGAAGACTAGGAAAATCTAGGAAGAAAGGTGAGAAGTACAATTTAACAATACCTCTTAGATTCCATGTTTTTCAATGTCTCTAGAGAACACAACATAAATACGTTATTGGATAAGTAATGGAATTTTTATTAGTCCAAATTTATCGTAAAGAAGTTGTTTATTCTAAAGATGTTGTACCACTTTATAATATATGATGGAAAATATATGAAAGAGCATCTAAATTTATTAAAACATTAGTTGAATCAAACAAAATGTGTCGAGAAAATATTTTTATAAGTTCAATATGTAGGAACTTAAAATTGGTAAAGAACCTTATTCATATAGTTTGAGGCTATATCAATGTCACATGATACAATAAGAGATAAATGATATGTCTCATGTTCCTTATGTAAGTATTTTTCGACATATAATGTCTACTATGGTTTATAATAGACAAGACATTTCCCAAGCAATAAAAGTTTTGAGTGGGTATATATCACAACTAAAGACATCAGGTAGTTGTAAAGATGGTCTTTAAATATTTCATAACATTTCAAATTATGCAATTTGCTACAAAGGAAGACCTAGAACTCTTAGGAAAAAAGATATACATCTAGTTTTGTTGATGCAAAATGGGGTTGGAATTCTTGAATTCAAAATGTCTATAAGTAATTATGTCTTTAACTAATTTGGTGGAGAAAACAATTAGATGAGAAAGATGTGCATTACAGTTGCACTATCAACTACAAAATCTCTAAGACACATGGAAATCACACATTAAAAAAAGTTGTAAAGTTGCAATGGTTAGATTTAGATATTACTTTTATTCAAAAAATCACCTTAATTGGTTGTTATAGCTTAAATGAAATTTTTCTCACACATAACCCTATTTATTTTTCTAAGAAAAAAATTATTAATATATAATACTATTTTTCTAAAGACATAATTTAATAGAAAAAATTATTGTGAAAAGAAAACTGCTACTTTTAAAAATGTTGCAAATTCATTTAAAAAAAACCATTAATATTAAAAAAAAAAATCTGGACATTGATACTCAATGGGAATTTCTACAAGGTAATTATATGAGTGCCTTCCACCCATCCTCATTTTGAAAAGTATTAAATGATTGGGAGAATATTTAATATTTGTTGTGATATGAGTGCCTTCCATCTATCCTCATTTTGAGAAACTATTAAACGATTGGAAAATATTTAATATGTATTGTGATTTAATCCTTGTTAATGATTTAGGGTTAACTAGACTTACAAATTACCTAAATATATATTTATGGTGATTATTGATTTGCTACAATGGAAAAAGAGAGTCATAATTATTAATTAGGTTGGATTTTATAGTTAAAAAATTTATCTGGTGTAAAGTATATAAATATGCAATTTTATTCTTATGTTTTATATTTTTTATTATTTCTTTTCCAATATATTCAAATTCTTCAGGGAGAAATCCCAAAGCAAAACCATGCAGGTATGTCAATTCAAATTCCATTCCTTGTTTATACTATAAAAGAAAAGGACATAATGAAAACCAATGCTAGACTAATCATGTTATTGTTGCATGCCAATGCTAGCATGCATTTGTTTGGAGAAAATGAGGCTCACAACCCCATTTTCCAAGACAACACGCATATCAAAAGAAGAAGGTTGTTGTAAATACCAAGGGCACGCAAAAAGATGGTTGCATCCTCTACGATAAGAAAGACGTGTTGGAAACTCCATTTTCAAATCAATACTTATAAGAGTATGGAAAATAATATAGGAAGGTGGAAGTCAAAAATAAAATACAATAAGGTATTAAATAAACTATTATATGCAAGCCAAATAAATAAGAAACAAACTGTCTAAGCCTCCTCCAAGTTCATCAACATCCCCATTGGAAGTATATCATAGTAAAACACATTTTCTACACTCATGGTGTTTGGTTATATTGTAGCAAACAAAAAACCCCATTTTAAATGGGACCCTTTTAAATTTTCAGGGATACATTTGTCTTTAATATTTCTTTAAAAAACTATAAAATTTTGAATTTCTAATTTTTATTGATATGTTTAGCCTAAAAGTTTGATTACATGTATTATTAAATAAAATAAATCAATAAAGTTAAAAAGATAGAACCACTACCATAGTCGAGAACTATTTTTTTTATGAAAGTTTAGTGTGATGTATTTGTGTGTAAGTATTTGTGTGTAATAGGAATTTTATTGAACCTTTGTGCGCCTTGTTCTTATTTATTGACATGTTGCCTGAGGCTTCTTCCCTGGGGCATTCACAAGTTTCTCTTTTCAAATCCTCTCAAGGATCACCTTCCAAGGTGACATAAGAATTCATGAATATAAATGATGACTTATTACATTGCGTCCCCTTCTCCCACGCGACTTGATTTATAGCATTGATTCGCCTTCGCGTTGCCACCCTTTCATGTCAACCTAAGACGAGCTTCCTCTGAGGTTTCAAGCGCATCTCCATTTGAGTTAGATCGGGATAATCTCTCAAGAAAACTCATAATGAGACATGACTACTTGTGGGCCTTTTTGTCGTTCACACTCTTTCATCCTATTCGGCCTTAAGTCTTTCACTTTCCACGTAAACCCACAATAGCTCACTCTGAGTCTTTATGACATGCTTACCTCACATTTCTTTCGGGACCCCCTTCCAAGAATGACTCAACCTCTCCACTTAGCATTCATATTAACCTACATCCTCGTCCATTGGATCTCGTGTGTTACCCTCCACATCATCCCTAATCTATTCACCCCAATCATTTCTCTACTTCGCTTTCTCTGTTACCTTTGAGCATTAGTTATTGGGGTTGATGCAGACACCCATGACAACTACCAACACATTGTTGGTTCAAATCAAATTGCACCACCTATCATTCTCAAGAATTTGTCCTATTGACATGGTGAGTTGAAAAAAAAACACCCATAATTCAATTTTGTATTTGCCACCTTTTGTGTGTTTAACTCTTGAATGTGAAGTTTAATGCTTTTACCACTACTTGTACTTATATTTATTTTTGTGTTTTATCACATTTACCCCATGAATGACTATCTAACCCTAGCCTTCCTCTATATAAACATAGTACTTATGTAAGCTTTGTATTAACTGTCGAGATGGTGAAAGCAAAGAAGAAGACCATGTTCTAGCCACCAACAAGGTCATTTGTCAAAGAAATTGATGAGATGTTGCTCAATTATTTCTTCTTTTTTGACACTGTATGCATGATGGATTATGGTGTTTCATCCTAGAATGTGACGTACACATTACTAAAGGAATAATTACTAGCATAAGAATACTCAAAGTTGATGGTGGTAATCACGGAGCATAGTGGTAACAAAACTTCTAAAGAAACAATTCATCTCTGCCCTTAATCTCTCGTACAACTTCTATATCTCCTTCACATTTTCCTCCCCTATTATTTGAAGTTATAGAGCCTTCTCACACACTTCCTAGTACTATTCGTAGATATTCTAGTGAGCCTTCAATCAATACACCCTTACCTCAAGGTCCACCTGTATCACCTGAAACTTAAAGCATTACCCAAAATATCAAAGGATTATCGATTTTAGGAGTTCAGACCCAAGTGTCTGAAGCCTCTGAAGCAAGTGCTACATCATCATTGAAGATTTTTTCCATCTTGAATAAAGCTCAAAGTGAGAAGCTATGAGTCAAATCCTTCAAGTTTCCCCTAGACACTCGTCATCAAAAGAAGTCTGCCACAAGTTCTAATTCAATAGCTCATGAAAATATTACTCCTAGTTCACCTCCTCCTACACCTACCATTGCTTCGATCATTACTCGTTCATCATAGAGTCTTTATCCCTCATGTTGAAGAATGTAACTAGTGGTGGTATTCATAACTGTACTTGAGTCATGATGTAATATATTTGTCGAAAGATATTTTATTATTATTTGAATTGACTTATTAAATCATGGGTTTCATGCTTGGGTCAATGGTTCATAGGTCATAGCACTTGTTGTGTGCTTTAGTATTTTTCTTATTAATTCAAATTCATTATTTTTTGTCAAAGAATCTCCTCCACCAAGTCATCTCCTTCTCATACAAATGACATCCACCTATCCTTCAAGTCTACCTCCAAAAAACTAACGAAAGGTGAACAGGTTGGCCTCTAAATAAGTTGAGAAGTCAACTCTTATAAAGTGCTCATGTTGGCCTATTAAAGGACACTCAAACCACTATATATATCCCAATGAAGTTGACCAAATAAAGGGAAAGAAAAGAAGTTAGTATGGACTACAGGGAGAAAATTGCATAGAAGTTTAGTTTTTGGGTCACATATTTGATAGGGAAATATTGAAGCATGAGGCTAAAACGCCTTGACAATTATAGAGACTAAAATCCCTATGTTATCCTAAATCAGATGACAGGGGTGAAATTGAAAGTTGTAGAATTTGTAGAGAAGCATAAGATCAGAATATGTTTGACTAGTTTGTGATAAGGTTTGGTTTGGTGGATGGAATAATTATATGTCTTTGGTCTATGATTAGGAATGTCTCACTCTAATTTGAATCTACTGAAGGAAGAATTCTTGATTGGGTTTTCCCCTGCCTAGGGGTTTTTCCCTGGTTGAGCACCTATATCTTGTGTTCTCTTTTGTTTTTGTGCTTTGGAAATTGTCTTGATGATAATAACGTAATAACAAAGAAGAAGAAGAAATACCTAATCACAAGAAATTTTCAAGTAATAGAGAAATCAAATTAATAAGAATCCCTATCAATATTTCCGTATATTTCTCAACATGGTATCAGAGTGAGGTTCATTTGTATTAGGGAAATAAAGAGATCACTAAGCCTTCAAGATAAGAAAAGGAATCAAGTCTCCTAGGACCCAACTCCTAAAGGAGACAAGAACAAATTTTAAGCCCAAAAATTAGCCCCATACACAGTCACTAAGGTCACAGACTTAAATAAGGAGGAGGAATACACTCAGTTGCATTGTTTTAAAATCGAAATAGATGAAATAAAAGTTGTCCTCTAACTAAGCACATTTACAATTAAAACGAATATCATCATTATGAAGTTTGATTACCCTACAGTATTCAACGTAGAATTTCTTTATAGGGTTCGGTTTATTGAAACAAGTCATTTTCAAGTCTGCTTTTAGTCTCTATTGCAAGGATGAGACTGAGTAACATTTAATGAATAACAATGAATCCCCCCCCCCCCCCCGCCCATTTTAGTTCTAACGAAGACATAGTGAGTTTTTGGGACCTTCATTTCAGGTCTAACAAAGACACGGTGAGGTATCGATCCTTTCATTTCAGGTCTAGCAAAAATTGAGAAGGACTTGTGAAAGAAGTTTAAGGGTTTCGATTCCTAATTATAGGCATATCACTGAGAAAAAGAACATATAAGGGTCTCGATACTTAATACAATTGTATTATTTAATACTCATTAATCTCTCAGATATCCACTACAAGACTACAAGGATAAGCAAAGGTTATGACTAGATAGTGAGGGTTTGCAATGATTGTTTCAAGGGCTCGTTGATACTTCATACTTTACTTTAACTTGAGCAAGTTTCCAAGCAATATAGATCTCATATTTACAAGAATCTTCCATCATAAGCACTGCAATTTGAGCAGCATAAACAAAGGCTCCAAGCACGATAATATATTGAAACTTGTTTGAGCAAAATTATCTCAACATTTGTAAGAAAACAAAGGAATACAAGGATTCATATACCAGTCATTAAATTTTATTGAATAAGCCTAGTTACAAAAATAAAAGCCACAGTGACAGTCAAGAGAAAGAAGACCAGCTTGAAGACATCAAGTAAGTACTTTTTTGTCTCAAATCTGACAATATGTCTTCAGATTGCAAGAATATTTGACAAAAGAATAAATGTATGTAATCATAAGGTATGTATAATATATTTACTTGATAAAGGAATGTTTAAGGTTAGCTACTTATATGGTTTTAGGGAAAATTGTCCTCATTATCAAAAGGTATTGATATTAGACCCTAACCTTAACTTTCTTTTTCCCTCATATAGAAATCCTAACGCTAATCACTCATTACTATTTACTTCTAGGGTTTGTAAGTAGTCTATGGTATAAGGTAAACTCTAGTAATGACTAATGAAGATAATAATTACTAGATCTAAAAATTGTGCTTGGATACCCTAATATTACATCCTCCATTAATTGATAAAACCCCTTTATTTTCAAATTTACATCATGTTTTTGGTATCGAACATTTTTCTTGGTTGTATTAGTTAATTAATATTGTAGGTATAAAAAATATATATATACCTAAATTCATAGGGAGCACTTCAAGGAAACCCTACAAGGTTTGTAAAGGAGTAATGCAAAGTATGTAAAAAAGTATTCTTCATTAAAAGTATGATTATTTGGAAATCTTTGCTTGGTATTACTAACTCTCTCTTGTCTAGGTTTTGAATAATAAACATTATTGTTAGGGTAATTAATAATTAGATTGAACCTAACCTCATTAAATTATCATTCTTGTGGAACCCTAAAAAGGTTCACTGTAAAACCCTAACCTAAGGGCATGTCAATGTTTATGAAACCCTAGTCTACTTGGGGTTGATGAAATCTAGAAAACCTATTCATTTTATATTTAGGATTTTTGTATTGTTATAGAAACCCTAGTCCTTCAGGATTTGTTGTTAATGTCTAAGTTATGTATTGAAACCCTAGATCATTAAGGTTTGGTAAATTAGGGTTTATAAGCAAGACCCTTGTATTAGCTAAGATGAGGTCCTAGGAACAAAACCCTAGGTGTATATCAGTATGTATGATTGAAACCCTAGCCTGAATGAAATTGTTTTGTTGATGTTTGTATCATTAGTTTTACCTAGTAGGTATTATTATGAAATGTAAAGGAATCCTAGATATGAATATGCTCATAGTTTTTGAATTATAGGGTTTGTAACAAACCCTAGTAAAATCATGTATAGTAAAATTGTTATTTGATTGAATTGTTGATATCTAAGGCTTTTTATCTCAATGGTGGAATTTATGGTTTGGAAGAATATATTCTATCATATATCTCTGAAACTAGGGCACTAAATATAATGAATCTAATATCTGGATTGAGTTGCTTTAAGTCTTGATGATGTGATCTAGGGTTTATGACAATAACCCTAACAAGAAGTATGTCTTTCTTGCTAATCATGAACCTAACTAGGTTTAGGTTTTTAAAGTATAAATTCGTTCACTGTAATAATATCATTTTGATATAGTTAATTTCCTGCTTATATATATTTGTACTTCGTTGTACTTTTATTAAATTTTTTCAGGTACATAGTCTTCAAGATGTTGAATATTTTCGTTAAGTGAAGATGACTTGATAATATTGGTAAGCATGATGAAGGAAGCTATATGAATGATGATTATAAATATGACCTTGACAACGTAAGAAGGAAATAAGTTGTGAAAGGTCCTCTGATTTTGAGAGGGAGACTGGAAAAAATAAAGGGTATATCTCTCCATTTGAGAGGTTATTATAACATTAAAAGTATTATTAATAAATGTTCATGAAGTTGTAAAACAAAATACTTGAGGAAATATGAAGATGTATTTGGTGTTGCTGATGAAATAAAGGAAGAAATTTCCTGACAAGTTGAAGATTGGATAATTTGATGATGACAAAGAAACACTTGAATGAATGAAGACCTCAAAGGTTTTTGTTTACTTGTATGTATATTTTAAAGTTTATTATTTATTGGGGTTATGTTTGTTGTAGATTTTCCTGTAGATTCACAGCTCATGTAATGTCCTAAAACACAAGACAAGAATCTACTCTGCTCTTTACAGTGGAAGCCCATAAAGATCGATGAAAAAAATAATAGCAAGAGGAAGACAAATCAATGGCACATAACACAATAAGTACTCAACTCAAAACCCCTACTATCTATATTGCATTAATCAGAAATCCAATATGATAATACAATGTCTGTTCTCACAAGAACAATCCCAGCACTCAGTATGATCAATCTCCCAGCTCACAAGCAAGCTCAAGGAAAAACTATTGAGTATGGAGCATGATTGTTTAGAGGTCTTTGTTTCAACTAGATGTATACCCTAGGAAGTTTGTACACCCCTCCACAGGAGGGGGACTTGTCCCCCTCATGGGAGTCCGGGGGGGCCGATCCCCCCTGGCGGGGGGGTTCAGGAGCCAGTGGTCCCCCAGCGGGGGTTCGAGGGCAGCACCCCCGAAGCTAAAAATAGATGTAAAATTGCCTTGTAAAAGTATAGTAATTTCCAGTCAATCTGGGCCATTCATTAGGCAGATGATCTGACAGTAGAACTTATGTTTAGTTTAGGGATTTTTGCCCTAGAAGGCAACCCCTCTATTTGTATGAGGGCATTGTATTTGAGGCTATGTAATAGACATGTATTCTGTGTATGAAACAGAGAGGTGAGATTGTGAGAGAAAACAAAGGATATTACAATGGATCTTTTGTAGGTTGTGTCTCTTCATTTTGCTAGATAATATAAAGGAAGGACTGGTTGTTCGAGGTGGAAGTAGCCCAAACTGGGTGAACCATGTATATTTGTGTCTCTCTTGTTTTATGTGTTTTATGTGTTTATATTTCTGCAATATTTTATGTGTTCCATTGCTCCGTAATATATAATTTTCTAACAACTGGTATCAGAGCCAAAGGTCTATTTGGCTGATAAACTCATAGGAAAGAAGGGTTCCTGGTTCGAGTGGGAGCAATGGCAGAAGATGGTAAGTTTAGGGTTGAGAAATATAACGGCCAAAACTTCTCGTTGTGGAAGATGCAGATGGAAGATTATCTGTATTAGAAATATCTATACCTACCATTGGGCAGAAAAACTAAGATGTCGATGGGTATGATAGATGAAGAATGGAATCTTCTCGATAGAAAGGCACTCGGAATAGTACGGTTGTGCCTCACAATGTCGGTCGCCTTCAACATTTCGAAGGAAACAATGACAAAGGGTTTGATTAAGGCGTTGGAGAAACTGTATGAAAAACCCTCGGCCTCAAACAAGGTATTTCTTATGAAACGGTTATTTAATTTGAAGATGTCAGAAGGTGTGTTATAGACATCTTTGGGCACTTCAACCCCAATCACAAATGTCCATAAACTGAGGGCTCCTAAGTCCCTAAAAGTGTTGCTTCACTACCTAAAGGAACAAGGTCAACTGATTACATCATCTCCCAGAAGTTCTCCACTGAAATCTGCTCATAAATGGTCAAAACTGGACCATACTGAAAGTTCAATGCAGAAGGTGCGATGCATATCACCTTCCCAATGTACAGGGTGCAATGCATACTATTTTGCTCCTCTGTAGGGTGCGATGGTCGGGAATGGACAAATGGCAGGGACAAAAATGTGAGGTGGAAGATCATGGAATCTTCCAGAAGCTTCCCCTTTGACACTTGCCACTCCATTTTCGACCAGGGATAAGTAAGAGGTCATCATTCTCCAAGTGGAAGAAGGAACTATTAGAGAGAGGACACTAATCAAGATCCCAAAAGATGACTCACATCTCTGTAATCATCTATATATGGATCCCTCATCACAGAGACCCAGAGGCTGGAATTTTGTATCTTATAGAGAAGTTTTGTTGGTATTCTGGTGTACATTCATAGTGTTGGGTGATCTAGGTTTGCTTGAGGTGAAGAAGGGCTTCTTAGCTGGAGGATGATGCTGGGTCAAAGCACATGGTTGTAATCTTCTTGCTACTTTTCATCTGAATAAAGCTATTCTTATTTCCTTCCATATTCTTGTGTACCTGTTTATATATGCTTGTATATGGTTAATGCACATCTGATCCTGCATTATTTATGAATTTAGATCCTTGTTTCTTGCATAGCAGTATGTTGCTATGATTCCACAGGTCCTTTTGAAGTTGAGCAGACAAAGAAGAAGCGGCAAAACTCTATCAAGAAGGAGAGGAAATCGAGCGCAAGACTCAGGTTGGCCCTCATGGTTCTCCTCTCATCTATTTTCATAAAAGGAATCAATAATAGACTTTGATTATTTGTTTCTAAGATAGCCACCCATCTTAGTGGGAATAGCAGCATCCGAGTGGACACTATT
>APFE030901708.1:0-12131 GCA_000404065.3 Pinus taeda | reverse complement strand
AAAAAGGACTGCAAAACCCTGGTCTTTCTTCCTTTGCCAAAAATGCAGAGATACAATCAGTAATACAATAGAAGCTTTCTCCCTCAAGAGTCAAACCATGAAAATGACTAAGAAAGTACATAATATAGGCAAGCTAACATCTTCCCTTGCCTCTAGGGGTCGAGCTCACTATCCTAGGAGCTTTTTCAACCAATTCTAAACTGAGCACTGAAAACTAGGTAGTCAAAACAACTTGCCTCTATAAGCTAGGAAACCAATTCTTTCATTAAATTTTTGCCTATCTTATGAATGAATCTTCTAGAAGAGATAAATGAGTGTCAAAATATCATAAAATTACATCATTTACATCAAGGAGGATCAAAATTCACTCCAAAAAGTCAAACCTAGTCAAAACTGCGTTTTGTTAAGCTGTACGTACAATTTCTGTGAAAATTGCCCAAGGGGTCGCGCACCTTTGGAGCAGATTTTGAGGCACTTCCGGGTGTCCAAATGAGGCCAAAGTGGGCTTGCTGGAAATTTCCAAATGTCTACTTTCCAACCCAAGTGGAATTTCTGAATTTGGTGTCCATTTGCCCATCCAAAATTGCAATCTCCCAAAATTGCTTCCTGTGTGTCAAAAAGGTGGCAGAAAGTCATTTTTTGCTTGTTTTTTGACCTTCTGGAGACTCAAAACTTGGTGAAATTTCTTGATATTCGCTAAGCAAGTGTATTTTTGCATGAAAAATCTAAAAATGCAAACTTTTCCTGAAATGGACCTCCCAATCGAAAGGGTCGCGCATGGTGCGCGACCCTTTGGTGAAGAAAACCAGTTTTTTGACCAAAAATTCACAAATGACCAAAAATGCTCAAATTTTTTTGAAATTTGTGCTGGGGTTGAGTCATTTAGTACCATGCTCCTTCAAGGAAGCCTTAGCCAAGATATGGAGGGGATCATGCCTTTTTCTTCGTTTGAGTGCCTTAGCCAACCGTCCTTGGAGCACCTTCATTCTTGCCTTGCATACGTGCATTCGGGCCCAATAGTGGTTCTTCATATTACGGAGCAGGTCCTTATCTCTATTGGCCTTGGCCAACAACCTCTCCAAATGAGCATTGACCCAAATAAGCATAGATTCTCGATCTATGGGTGTCAAATCACCGGGTCTCCTACGAGCCAATTCCCGGTCTTCACGAATCTTCCACTGCTCATAAAGCTCGTGCTCATCCTCCAACTGTTTGTTGCGCTGCTCTAAATAGTTAATTATCCATTTTTCCATCTGAAATTTCTTGTGCAGCGACTCATTCTCGTTCCTTTGCTCTCGGATGATCTCCTTGAGCTTTGAGGCAGGGGAGCTATCCTCAATATCAATGATGTCAATATCTGGATCACATGACAATCCTTGCTCGATCCTGGGCTGCTTGCCCCTCTTTGATACTTGTGTTAATGTCGGAAACGAGGCCCCTTCCACCTGGTGTGGAGATAACACTCGCAGTGCTGATGAAGAAGGCGAGACCCCTTCCACCTAATGTGGAGAAAATAGTCGCCTAGCTGCTGCAAATAAGGCCCTGTGGCCTCTCTAATAAGCGACCAATGGAGGAGAGCTGACATGTCTAACTTCTGGGATATCATGCTGCTGTGAAGGTCCTCCCTCCTCATGAACAACCTCCGGGGGTGGTGGTGTCCCTGTGAAGAATTCTCGGGAGATGAAATCCTCCCATGGGATACCCTGCTGGGCCAACTGATGCATGACCACCATCTTGATCAAAGCATAATGGTAAATGCTCCTATGTTGCTGTGCTGGACTCTTTCTCTGCACCAATGGCACCATCTTCTCAATATTCTGGCACATAAAAAAGGGTATGTTCATCATCCGTACCCATGTGAAATGCATCAACAAGCGAATATGGTACAAAAACAAACGTGAAAATCTACCCTCACAGGTGAAATAGCACATGATGAGCCTCATCAAGGGAACATACTCATCCTTCAAAAATTTGAAAGGAAATACACCAGTCATGTACCTCATATATTCAGGTTTAATGTAAGGTTCATACTGAAATCTGTCCAATAGTTTGCGCTTGTTCCACTCTTCTCCAACATTAGGTATCCCCGTTGCTTGAGAAACCATCTCAGGTGTCAATGTAAAATCCACCCCTACAAGATTTACATGCCCATCATGCAAATGCAAAACAAACAAGCGGACCAATTCCTTGTGATGCTGAATTTGAGAAATCCTCTCGCAAAATTCATAACATGATTGATAGCGGAAACATGTGACTGCAAGTGGACAAGCCTACAAATAGGTCAAAGTGGTGGGCTCCTCTCTCACATGGTGACCACCCTTACCACCCCTCCTCCTTTGTACCTCAACCTCTGGTGTTGACTCACGGTCATCACTTTGCTCATAGTCGGTTTCGGTTTCTGACATGGTTTCAGGAGCAAAGTGGCTGAAATGCACTGTTGCTTCTGCTTTAAAATATGTTGTTTTAACTGTTTTGAAATGTTGTTTCAAGGGGACAAGTAGCACAAGGGAAATCTTAGGGAAGGGAGACTTGGAAGGGAAATTGGGAAAAATATATGAAACAGGGAGTTTAGGGGAAGAATTATGACATATACATCATCATACAATTTCGTTTGCAAGGATGTTATGGGAGGTAGGGTTTAGGGTTTGATTTTGGATTTCTTAATATTTTTGGTAGGGAAATTAAATAACAGTGATAAGGGAGTAAGAAATCGGAGGTGGGAAAATGTAGGAACAATAGGAATGAAAAGGAATACCTTAAAACAGCAAAACAATCCCTAGCAACTTTGATATTTTCAAGCAAAAGCACATGGAGCCTTTACTTGCAAATGAAGGCTTTTAAAAGATTATCATGATCTTCTTCAAGCTTTAGCAAACCATAATTTATATGATTGAAGGTCTACCTGACAAGCTTGAACAATTTGTGGTCTTCTTGAAGTTTATAATCAATTGCTGTAGGTGAGCTCCTGACAGGTCGCGTGGAGGGGTAGCGCACGGATCCTCTCTGCAATTTTGCCCAATTTTGTCTCCAAATCGCCTTTCACTATTGTTATGAGGAAAATGATAATCAAATGGAGGGAGGGAGGGGCTTTATAGGCTTGATTTAAATTAATTTCCCCTCAAACCCTCTTTCTAATGTTTATAAGTGACACTTTTTCAAAATTTAAATGGTGCTGACTTTATGGTTTCTTTTTGTCCTGAAATTGGTTGAACTGATGCTTTTTTCTTGAAAATTTTTGCAGGGATAGCTTCTGAGGAATCTTGGAAAAGGGGACTAGGACTGAATGCTGACTTTCGAAGAATTTTTGAATTTTTACACTTTTTACAAAATTTTGAGAAATGACCTTGGCTTTAAAAATAGGGTTTTTAAATCCAAGGTAAAAATTAACTATACAAGATGAAATCTTTTGAAGAAATACTTTGATAGTTCATCCCTCTGGCCTGCTGGGCATTTATTGAATTTTAAAGACACGACCTCAAAGACAAATTGGACCTAAACCCTAGACCTAGGTCTTTTGACCTTAAGACAAGACAAGCAACTTTGAAAGAGTTTATTGATTGAAACAACTTGATCTAGCAGTGCCAAGAGGGGAATAAAGAAACCAGCTCCTCCATCAGGGTTATGGCATGCCTAATGGAATGCAATGAGATGACACTGATGAGACACCTACTTATTCAAATTCAAAGAGCTTTGATCGCTGATGGAGGGCTACTAGACCGACTCTAACATTGGCTCCAATGGGGATGGTAGCTCCTTGGAGGTACCAAGAACCTGAGACCTCTGGGAGAGCAGACCAGTGCTTTCAACCATTGGGCGATGGAGTCAAAAACTCAAACTAAAATGCATGACTGAAAACTGATGACTTGACGACACAAATTGACTCTCACTCAACTAAGAATTGACTCGATACTTAAACACAACCGACAAACTGGAAATGATGCTCAAAGTGGAGCTTATTCATCACAACCTACTCTAACAGTTTCATTCATCACCTTATCAAGTGAAATGAAACAACCAATGTAACCATGTAAGCATCCTGGCTGCTGTTCGATTTCTTCCCAAGTGCTCACTTATGAACAATAAGAGAGAACTATTGAAAGGCAACTCCCATGACAACTTGGACACAAGTCCATTGAATGATATGGATCCTCCCGCCTCCAAAAACACTGCATAAGGATCTTGAAATTCAAGCACACTGGAACTTAGCTCATCTAATGGATTACTTCTCGTTTCCTCATACGATGAATGCAAACTTTGATCTGAGCCTTGTGACGAGACCTCTACTGAAAATGACAAACTAACCGGCTGCCGGATTAAATTCATATCAGCACATGTTTCAAGCTCACATGTAGTCAATGGAGAGATACTTTGACTGCAAACCTCAACCAAAACATCAGCTATTGGAACATGAAAAACTTGAAAAGACTGCTGCAACCCATTTTCTATTGGTTCCAACGTGATTACATGATTGCCTACATGCTACTCATTCTTTACTGAAGATGTATTATGCAAATTTCCCTTCAAAAGCTAAAATGATTCAAAACAGAAAGGAAGAGAACCTTGAATCATTAAATCATGTGTGTGCACTTCCAAGTCTTCAGCTGCAACTTGACAATCAATGGCTTTCGGGGGTTGCAAATCTGAATATGAGAAGTCTTGAACAAAAATTTCATTGCTCTCAAGATGATTCAAATCAAGACTTGTTGAAATTTGATTTTTGATTGCATGGTAGTTATCTCTGATGAACTGAAACGAATCAAAACAAAAAGGAAAAGATCCTCCACTTACTTCAAACTTTGATGCACTTTCCTCATCATTATCATAGCTAATATGTGATGGTTGAACATTGTATTCAAGCTGCTGAAAATGAACTTCTTCCTCCCACAAACCAGTTGCTAATTTGTCTGTAAGATTAGCTCTTGTTTGGAGAACATAATCATCATCATACTGATCAAACTGAGGCAATTCATCACCAAACATACACATCATATCAACAGCTCTCTCTTCTTCACAATGATCTATAAAACAATCACTATGACAACTGGGATAAGAAACAAAATGTTTTGGAGCAGCAACTTGTTCTTCTTCAATCGGCGAGCCATGAGCAAGAACATAATCATCATTCCTTGCGTTGATCTTGTCCATCATCTTTTCCATTGCACTTGCCAAAATGTCATGTTTCTCCTTTAGAGATGTTGATTCGACTGGATCTATGTTTTTCATTTCTTCTTCTTTCAACCTTGCCTGTCGGATCAACAGATGCACCTCTACATTTACTGCATTGTTTTGCATCTCATGAAGAGTTGCAATATCCCTTTCTCTCAGCTGAAACTCCATCTCCGGATCAGAGGCACCCGGATAGTGCAAGAGAGCAGATCTAGGAGTAGGCCTTATCTCAACTGGCATTGAATAATAAACTTGGTTACATCTGGCTTAAAATCGTTGTACTGTCTACCCTGGCAATCCTTTCAGCTGGTTATACTCTTCTACAATCAAAAAAAGGTTCTGCCCGATCATCCACCTGTCGAGAAAAACTTTGACAAACTACTGGAAATCTGAAATGCTTGCATCAAGCAGGGCTTTGAACCAACTCTTCACTTTGCCTTGCAAAGAAAGAGCAAAATGCCTAATACTAACATCGTCATCATCAACTTCAAAAAGATCTAGAAAATTCTCAACATTCTGCACATGTTGCTCAGCGTTGACATTCTTACTTTCACCATCAAACCTCGGCAAGTATAGATCATAGCTTTTGGGGAAAGCATGGAGAACAGAAGGTAAAACAAGAGGTTTATACCGATCTGGAATTTTACAAGGTGTAGGGGTATGTACAACAGGTATAGAATTAGTCTTGGTCTTTTTAGGTTCATCAATTTGAAGATGGTCATCACAAAATTTAGAAGAAAGGTCTTGATCAAGCTCAACGGAATGCAAATCTTTGGTATTCACAATCTTCAAAGGGAAAGAATCAACTGCAGGCCAAGGATCTCTTCTCAAGCATAGTATTCTTTGCAAAGCCTTCTTGACATTTTTGGGAAAAGAGAAGAAATAATTTATGACAAAGAACAAAATGTCTTGGATGAAATTCCAACTTGAATACCTTATCTGTCCATGTTGTCCTTTCATGTTTCTACTGGTCGAGATCATCCTCCAGTGGAGTGTTTGGATCTGATCTCGAAAATGATTTAGAGTCACCAGGTGAATGATTTCAGCCTTTCAAGTGTCTGATCGGTGTCCACCATCAACCATCAGATCTGAACTTGATACATGTACTGGGGTAATCAACAAGTTAAATGTCACGTTTACAAACTAGACCAGAGATTGACTGAAGCAACGTTTATCTACTTCCGCTAATGCAAAGCAAAAGCGTTTCGAAGGCTACCTGGCATAACCTCAGGCTCCATCTGTAGCTTATAAAACAAATGAAATAAACAAGCAAACCATTTGTTCTTTCCAGTATGGTCGCCAATATGTTAGCGCTTGAAATTTCACTTCAGGCTGAAAAAGGTAAACTTTAAGGCAACATCAAACCACTTAGCCTTGTAGCTAGCCCTACGGGGCAGGAGAGGGCTCTCTCTAGTCTATCTCGGAAAAGATCTTCAACGGGCAGAGATAACCAATAAAAAACACTGATTTTAGGCTAGTAAACTGATAAAAAGGTTTGATTTGGGATTTTTAGGGTTTTGGTGGAAAATTGGGGAAAGGCAATTTTGGGTGCGGGGATTAGACACAGTTTTTGCAGGGGGTTCTTTGGGGTGAGGTAGGAGACTGTATTGATGCCTTTGAAAGATTTGGATGGATGATAATGACTGGTGAGGAGATAAGGAGAGCAAGCAATCACCTTGAATTCTCCTTAAACAGCAGAAAACATTGATATTAAGCAAACTTAAAGGCAGAGCATAGCAACCATGAATTCTACCTTAACACTTCATTTGCCTAATTTGCAGAAGATAAAAGTAAGAATATGATTCACATAAAAAACTTACAAGTACAAAGAGAAACACACCATCAATGCATGTAACCACAAGAATCCCAAAAAGGACTGCAAAACCCTGGTCTTTCTTCCTTTGCCAAAAATGTAGAGATACAATCAGTAATACAATAGAAGCTTTCTCCTTCAAGAGTCCAACCATGAAAATAACTAAGAAAGTACATAATATCAGAAAGCTAACATCTTTCCTTGCCTCTAGGGGTCGATCTCACTATCCTAGGAGCTGTTTCAACAAATTCTAAACTGAGCATTGAAAACTAGGCAATCAAAACAACTTGCCTCTATAAGCTAGGAAACCAATTCATTCATTAAATTTTTGCCTATCTTATGAATGAATCTTCTAGAAGAGATAAATGAGTGTCAAAATATCATAAAATTACATAATTTACATCAAGGAGGATCAAAATTCACTCCAAAAACTCAAACCTAGTCAAAACTGCGTTTTGTTGAGCTGTAGGTACAATTTCTGTGAAAATTGCCAAAGGGGTCACGCACTGATTCTAAACGGGTCACGCACCTTTGGAGACGCTTTTGAGGCACTTCCATGTGTCAAAATGAGGCAAACATGGGCTTGTTGGAAAGGTCTGGATGTCTACTTTCTAAATCAAGTGGAATTTCTTAATTTGGTGTCTATTTGCCCCTCCAAAATTGCAATCTCCCAAGACTGCTTCCTGTGTGTCAAAAAGGTGGTAGAAAGTCATTTTTTGTTTTTTTTTGACCTTCTGGAGGCTCAAAACTTGGTGAAATTTCTTGATCTTCACTGAGAAAGTGTATTTTTGCATGAAAAATCCAAAAATGCAAACTTTTCCTGAAATTAACCTCCCAATCGAACGGGTTGCGCACGGTGCGCGACCCTTTGGTGAAGAAACCTGTTTTTTGACCAAAAATTCACAAATGACCAAAAATGCTCAAATTTTTTTGAAATTTGTGCTGGGGTTGAGTCATTTAGCACCATGATCCTTCAAGGAAGCCTCAGCCAAGATATGGAGGGGATCGGGCCTTTTTCTTCGTTTGAGTGCCTTAGCCAACCGTCCTTGGAGCACCTTCATTCTTGCCTTGCATACGTGCATTCGGGCCCAATAATGGTTCTTTATATTCCGGAGCAGGTCTTAACTCGAGAATCCAAAGCACACCAAAATGTTTGTTAAGCCTGGAAACAAGCAATCGGAGGTATCAGGGCACTCCTTGACCAAGAATCCAAAGATTATAGTCTCCACACACAAGCTATCAGTGAATCTAAAGACTACCCCACCTCCACCCTTTAGCTAAAACGAACAATCTAGAGACTATTAACTCTCACCTGAGAGGTGCCCAACCAACACTTACATTGCTCAACCAAATGAGAAATCCCTTCCAATAGTTTGTTGAAATACCTTTGCACACTATTGTCGCTTCCAACGCCCACACAACACTTACTTTTTTCACACAGGTTGCTTCCCATTGTTGTGTTCTCTTTCACCTGGAGATCATTGTCCCAAAATGAATTGTTCCTTCTTCTTTTTGTTGCCTTCTTGCTGTGTTTTTCTCTCTCATGGTTATTACTCCCCTTTTACAAGACGCTGTACCACTTCATTTTGAAACCTTCTAATTTTCCATGTCTTTCCATGTCCCTGCCCAGACCAATAAATCCCTTGGCCAACACAACCCACCCTCCTTTAATTTCTTGTCATTTCTTTCTTGTAAATTTATCCAATAAAGCATGGTCCCGTCCTCCTTGGAGAGACCCATTCACTTCTTTTAGCTCCATTTAATTTTCAGTCAACTTCATTTAAACCCAAATTAGTCCATCGTGTCCATGAAATGGACTACTTCCTCCAAGTTCCCAAGCAACTTCCTCAACTCAAGCTATGGAATTTATGTCCCTTTCTCTTGGGAAATTAATTGTGATTACATTTCCAATAATAATTACATGGAAAACATTTACAATATTTGTAAGAGGTAATTTTCAAAATGGATTGTTACACCCAATATTCTAAGTTTCCCAAAGTGAAGTTTAGGTCCTTGCCTAGGACAACTTTGTTAGAACTGAAAGTTGAAAGTCAAGCAATAGAGGACCAATATTTTGGTCAGTCAATGTACGAACCATATACATTGATAAAATTAAGGATCAAATCCGATTTAGCAAAGGTGAGATCCATATCCAACAATGGCTTCAATGACAAAGTTGAATTTAGGGATCCATCCTGTAATTAGGCCTCCAGATTAGTCCATAACATCAATTGTCAAAAAGTCCCAATCTGGAAGGATTTAAAGCAAAATAATGGTATCATTTTCTCCATCCAACATGGTTTCTTAAAGGAAAATAACATGGGGGGAGAAATTTTCATAGAGTCTCCTCAAAGCCAATTTTTTAGAGGTATTGACTAAACCCTTGTAGTTAAGTGAGGTAACTTTCATGAGGAACCTTTAGGAGGGTTTGTAGCTCTAAGCGCCCTTTGAATCAAGGTTTGTTTCCCAAATTGAATCTCATAATATTCATTATGTTGGCCTTTTGAAAGGAATGTTTTTTGACCTCTAGAAGAAGAGGAGATAATGAGATCCTCAATAAGCCCTAAGCCACGACCAGGGTCAAAGGGGGTAGGGAGAGATGCGGTAGGGGGACGGGTAGAAGAACTATCCAAAAATTGTAGATTGTAGTGACGTGGGGAGACCAGAACAGATGAGGATGGTGTTGAAAAGTGTAATTAGGTGCAGTCTTTATAATGACATGTAATTTTGATTTTATGTAAAAGAAGAAAAGAAGAAAAATAAAATTATTGTAATGCTTGCATCATGGATTTATGAGCAAGATATTTTATTTTTAGTTAAGGCTCCCATTGTGAGCCCTTATGGATTTGGTCATCTACTCATAAAATTCTAAAGAGTCATTGTCATGTAATGAAGGCATGTTACACATTGTAAAGATTCATATTTTTTTATTATGTAAATTCACCCTCCAAGACCTTGTGACTTGTCTTCTCTCAAGTCGGCTCACAATGAAAGGATAAATCTAGAAGATGAAGTCTACCTACTCCAGAGATCATGTCGGCCTAATGGACATGGACAAACAACTATATATATCAGTGCTCAACCTCATTTGGAGGATATCAATTTGGTGAAGCAATTTTGAAATGACAAGTGCACAGATCATATTAGAAAGATCCTTAAAGCCAATGAAGAAAGAAGGAAGGACAACGAAGGAGAGGGTCATCATTGTGGATTGTTTTCGGCAGGTTTACCCTCACACATGTGAGAATTTCAAGTCCAAAGTTGGAAAAGGAAGATTGAATATTACAGTCACTAAAAGGTGATCTTGTTTGGGTGAATTCTTCGCTAAAGGAATCCAAGTTAGATAAATAATATTCTCTCTCAAGGAGAAGGCTATTTGAGAAGCCAAATCTGATCTACGGTTTCTATTGTGAAGAAAATAGTTGCAAATCTACAAGAAGAAGTCAAAATTCTGAAGGAAGCTGAGAAGAGGAAGAAGAAGAGAAGCATTGATCTAAGGGACAAGAGGAGGCTTGTGAATTGGTCTTGGAAGGGCTCTAGTGTCAAGGGTTTTCGTCATGGAATTTGTATTCATCAATTGAAGGTTATATAAGGAGAATTTGTGTGGGTCTTCCTCTTAAAGTGTGAGACGTTTTGGCCCTGGCTCATAACCTACATTCTATGTCTCTTGCCTATTTATGTTCATGCATTGGTAGTTGTTTACGAATAAGAACACTAATAATATAATCAGAAGAAGAATATCATAATATAAAGAAGTAAAAAACACTCACAAGCAGTTACTAATAGTAGATAAATCACTTATCTATTGATGCCTTAGATTTCTCAACATGGTATCGAATCCAAGGTGACAAAGTCAAGGAGAGGGCATCTAATTAAAGAGACACATAAGGATTGAGTTTCAAGAAAGGTATCAAAGCAAGTCGAATAATAACAAAAGGAAAGTTGAAAGTTCAATATCTACATCATATCGAAACCCTAGATCAAAGAAATATACTTCACCAAGAGTCTTGGAATCATCAAGGAAGCAGAAAGAAACATCAAAACCTTAGAAGCATTTTCATGATCATCACTCATCCATCATCTAAGGGGTAGAAGCTTTTTCAAAGACTAATGAATGCTAGATCGAATAAAATTTTCATCATCTTCAAAAGGGTTTGTGAAGCAAGCTCTCTTTCATTAAAGCAAAGCTTTAACCTTTGAATAACTCCATCAAAGTGATCTCTCTCTCAAAGAGATCAAGGATGACTCTTGTAGAAAATAATCTATCAAGTAATAGTATTCTACTATCTATATCACTATCAAGTTAAAGGAGGAAGCAAGTGGAGAAAGCAACATCTACTCAAGTAAGTATATTACTTCACCTGAATCTATCAAAATGTCTTTTTGCAAGGAGAGCAACAAATTAGTTGGGGCTTCAAATTTTCTTGCATGGAAGAAAAGAATAGACCTAAACCTTATTAAGAATGAAGCCATGGATCAAATCAATGAGCTAATAACCCAACTTCCCAAAGAATATACTCAAGCACTTGGTAAATACATGAAAGGGGAAGTGAGGGCCCAAAGGATTCTCATAGAATCCATCAAAGACTCCCTCATCCCATATGTATCAAAATTAGATACTTCAAAATATATATATATATGACAAATTGGTAGAGTTGTTTTGTGTAAGTACTGTATGAGAAGTTATCTCTCTAAGGAAAGAACTATACAAATTGAAGATTTGAAAGGAAGAAGGAATAACCTCATATTTCATGAGGATTTCAGAAATAAAAGATCAACTTCAAGGTCTGGGTGAAATAATGTCTGACAGAGAAATGGCCACTGTAATATTAAATGCACTATCAAAGGAATGGGGCAACTTCACTTCAAGTACTTATGGGAAGAAATAAGCCACTCCTTTCCAAGATCTATGTCATTGTGCAAGATCGAAAAAACGAGATTAAAGGCAAAAAATGATGTAGGATCAAATGAGAAAAACCAAACATATGTTGTTATGAAAAAAAGAAAAGGAAAGTTTGGTAAATTTGGTCCTCATAAGAAAAATAAGAACATGTCTAAGGTTCAATGCTATGGATGTCAAGAATATGGGTACTATAGAAGAGATTGTCCTAAACTTAAAAGGGACAATAACAAGAGAAATAAGGAAGAAGCC
>APFE030901700.1:0-20674 GCA_000404065.3 Pinus taeda | reverse complement strand
TGCCACCAAGGGGAAGAATGAAATAAAAGGAAGTATTAGGAGGGGAGTAATGTGATGGGAATAGGGGTTATGGGGAGAAGTTTGTTTAGGGATATGTAGGGGGTTTGGGTATTTGATAAGGTAGGGTTTTGGGGTGTTATGTTGAAAAATAAGAGGAGGGGAAAGCGAATAGGGTTTGGTAGTGTTTTAGGGTAGGGATAATAGGAAAAATGAGAAAGGGAGGATACGGAAGAATGGTAGGTGAGGGAAAAATGGTGGGTGAAAATGGAACCTTGGCCTCAATACCACAATTATGCAACTGTAGCAATAATGGCCTTTGGCATTTTCTTGTGTTTGATTTGATGAGTTTTGTTGCATTCAAACATAGCCATAAACCACCATATCATTTATAAACTTTGATGAAAAAGTCATGTCATAGAGCCTACCTGTCAATTTGAGGGGCTTCACGAGAAATTTGAGGAAATTTGGCATGGTTTTGGCCCTTTGTGGGTATGCGCCGTGCGCCAAACCCAGTGCACCGCACACTGGGTGTGTACTGTGCCCGTTGAGAAAATGCACTGAGGGGTGGCTCTGTGTGTGCCGCGCCCTCTGTGTGCATCGTGTCCCTGTGTGTGTGCGCTGCGCCCTGAAAATTGCCTCCTACTTTGCTCTAAATGCATGCTTTGCAATCTCCAACACTTTGCACTCTTTCTTTATGACCTTGATTAGCACAATGACTTTGATTTTGGTGGAAACTTGTATATAAAGACTTGGAAGTCATGGGTTGAATTTTTTTCTTCTTCAAAAACCCATTTTTCTAATGTTATGTTTTGACACTTTTTAACTGACTTAAAGCAACACTGATTTTCACTTTTCCCTTTGAAATTTTAGCTCAAATGATTGCATGACATGACATTTGGCCATGGAAACCATGACTGCATCTAAAGAAATAACCTGACGACTTTTTTGAAAATTTTATCACAAATGACACTATTTGACTTTTCTTCAAAACAGAGTTTTGAAGAAGAGTCGAAGTCTATCCACATGATGATGAATCTTTCTGAATCATAACTTTGTAAGGGCCTCACTCTAGCCTGCATGGCATTAGTTGAAGACAAAATTGATTAATCCCTAGACCTAATGATCAAAAATGACTTTTGTCCATTAAAGGACCAAACCTTGACTGTCATGGACTTTAGTGATCATTGACAAAAGACCTAAGCTAGCAGGAGCTAGACATGAGGGGAATTGACTAGCATGACCTTTTCTGTCAGATTATGGCATGCCCCTAGCAGAATGCAGCTGGGTGAATGGAGTGGGACTCCTAAAAAAGAAATGCATAAAGATTTTTGATCTCTGATGAAGGACTGACAAGACTGACTCTAACATTGGCTCCAATGGGGGATGGTAGCTCCTTGGAGCTACCAAGAACAGTAGATCTTTGGAAGAGCTAGACAGTGCCTTCGCCCATTGGGCTATGGAGTCATTATTTTGACAAATAACACAGGACTCTGACTCATTTATGAAACTGAAATGACCAAAAAACTAACTTAAATTTGACATTGAAATGACTTGAATACTAACTTGACAAACTCAAACCAAACTGAAATAAAATAGTATTTACAGTGACAGTGGAAGCAGTGTTAATAACTCAGAAATGGTACTGCTTGAGCAGTCGACAGAGAGTTTTCCCCTCTTTTGTTCTTCCATTCTGGAGTCCTCACCTACTGTGAATGAGGATCAAATTGTCGACAGAGTTGGTGTTATGCAGCCAACTTGCACCATTGTTCATGATGAGTGTGTGTGGGAATCTAAAGTAGAACCTGTAGTGAAGGATGACTCCCTTATAGCCATGCCTCATCTGCTTTATTATCACATCTCTTGTGATTCTACCACTGCTAATTTCCCTTTTCAAAACTCATTTCCATATGTTTCTACTCCTAATAGTTCACAGGACATGTCGGATGTCAGTCTATCATTATAGTGCAGAGAGGACACATCTTCCTACAGAAATCTATCTAATCTGTCATCTGTCATTTCTGAAAGCACATAGGGTGAAAATATTTTCTTCCCATCTACCCCTCTCCCCGATTCATCAAATCATGAGGATGTCGACAAACATCCTAAATTTTTTGATCTTGGTTGTCGTTATCTCTCTACTTCTTCATCTAATCATGATCTTGATTCAATCGTTGTTAATCTATCTAAGGCACTAGTCTATGATGATCTATCTGTAAATGAAGTCGAAACCCCATAGACTGTCCAGTCACTTCAGCCCGAATTGATGGTTATGTCAAGCCCTCGCCATCCTAAGGTTGGTTTCACTTTCGGTTAGGAAATTGTTGAAACACTCAAGGCTCCTCATCATTCTTTGTTTTCCATTGAAGATCAACCAGACACCCAGATTTTGCTTCCTCCTCTTGAACTACACGATCCTGTCACTCATGTATTTGAGGAATATTACACAGCAAGCATGGAAGCACAACCTAAGTGGTCTACCTTTCTCACATTTTCTTGCATGTCACAGTCAAGAGAATGCATACACTCGACATCTACACACAATGTAGCACAACACCATGGCAACTCCATAGAGTGCATATCATGCACTTTCACTCATCTCTGTTCTGTGGTCACTTGTAAGCTTGAAGTGTGTATGTCATCAACATTATATCTTTCATGCTTGCCTTCACCAACATGGGTCAACCAATGCGTCGGTGGCTACATTGGAAGTATCACTTGGCATGAGATAACCCATGCACTCTTAGCTTAGGAGTAGGACTAGTGTTTTCTTTTGGGTTGTTTGCTTACATGCATGTTTGCTTCTTTCTTTGTGTGTTTTCTTTCTTGCTTGTTTGTTTGTGTACCTGCTTTGATTCCAAATTTGCTTCTACTTCCTGCTTTTCTTTTTGGTTTGTTTTATTGTTATTTGTAGGTTATTTTCACATGGACCATGTGCAACTCTTGAAACAAGCTGGGTAAAGTATGAGAGGACTATTGTCCACTCTCTTTTGTAAGAACTTGTTGTCTCAAGTCCATGACACATCCATGGAAAATATGTATTGTTTGAAGTGAACCTTGGTGAAAACACAATGCTTGCATGCTAAGTATCACCTACTCTAGTTGGTTTTTTTTTGATTAATCCTTGTCAGCTCAGTCAAGTAGAGTAGGGCGAGGGAAAATTCTTAATAAGCATGTCAGAGGTATACATAAACTACTTCTCTAAAGGAACAACCTCTTCTACTCTGAATAAGTCGGGATCCCTCTTCTGCCTCTGAAATGAATAAGTGCTATGCACAATTATGAAGATGAAGTTTGAAAATAAATAAAATGAAAATGAATAAGGAAAAATAAGAGAAAGGCTTCCTTTGTAGAGAGGTGATGCAAGTAACTCTACCAGGGTACTAACCAGGCTCACTAGAAGTGGAGCGATGCTTGTGTTCCTGCGTAACTCTGTCGGGTATTGTCTAGGCCTGTTGGCTATGGAGCAACACTAGAGATGAGACTAAGGCTATGATGACGATACTTCTTGTGCACCAATATACCCCTCAACCCCAAGCGAACTAACTATGTTGACTTGGCTTGGAATGGGTGTCAATTGACCAAGAGCTTGGAAAATGCTACATGTTACAATGAAGCAAGTGTGGGAACCAAGATGAACTTAGAACTAAACAATACTTCTAGAGGTGTTAGCCTTTACTTTCACGAACTATAACCACCTTCCAAAATTTTTCTTTAGCTTTGTTTTGGAGCCTCCTTACCAACCTTTCACAACAACATGTCTTGTCTTGCTAAGTATGCAAGTTTCAGTGATTTTCTTGCAGAACAACATCATGTCCATCAAATCTTGTTACATCCCCCTCATATGGTGTTTCACTGGACTTTGTCCAGCTACAGGCTAAGAAAATCCCTCAAAAAATTGTACAATTCTAGAGGGCAACCAGCCTTCCCTCCAGAAATTACAAAATTCTATTTGGAAGCCTACTCGACTCCAGAATTATGGAATTCTGCCTCTCACTATTCACTAGGAGAAATGTGCGATTCCTCCCAGCAGGGCTTCTCAATGTAGAAATTGCACAATTTTGGGTAGCAGTTAGCTGCTCTACCTAGAAATTGCTCAATCCCTCTGGGTAGCCAACCTAGCTCCCTCCCAGAAATGCGCACTTTTTCCTCCTAGCTGAGCAGACTGTTGCATGTGTAATTGAGTTAATTGTTTCCCTCTTGGACCAAGTAAAATTGATTTTCATGCATGAGCAGCTCCTCCCAAGGTAGTATGCAAAGGCATCCCTTGGTTAAGGTATTTATTTTTAGGAGCTGGAGGTTACATGCAAGGATCATCTCAGAAATCTCCCACCAAGTGTCGCTTTTCCTAGATTTGTGGCATGCATGTCACAACCTTGATCTTATCAACACTGATCAACTGGATGTTGTAGATATCATTCCTCACATCAAACTTGCATCTCTAGCATCTGACATTGCATCTACGAGTCGTCGGCACATTCATCTTAGATGTCTTGGGTAAGCCCACTGCTCATGAACTGTGCTGTGTTTCTAGCGCTTTTTGTGTTTCTCTTTGTATGAAGGATGTTTTCTTGATTTTAGTGAGTTCTTGTTGTCATTTTCATGCATACTAGCTTATACAGGCACCATTTTAGTTTTCGTTTGCATCTCACTGCTATGGCATGCATGACATTATCTTCCACAGAGGGTTGTTGTTGTGGCGACTCGCTTCACATACATGCGTGCTTTCTCATTTACCAAATCTTGCACTTGTTGTCTACATGAATGATCATTTACTCTTGTTTGCGCTCACCTCACCATACATTTAGACTTCTGATGTTTTCAGTCACCTGTTGGTCAGACTGGGCTGCCTTGGTACAGACCGTGCCTTGCTTCGCTAGCACAACGCATTTTCGGAAGCAAAGACTCTACCTTCCCTCCAGAGATTATGCAAGTCTATTCAAGCACTGACCTCCAGGCTTGCATTGCGCAATTCTTGGAGGTAGTGTCTTGTTGGGCCTAGAGATTATGCAATGTAGTTTGCTAGTTGCATCTCACTGCTAACTGAAATTACGCATTGCACAGTTTCAATCCTTAGTAGGCCAGGTTGGACTTTGGATTGTGCAGTTATAGTAGTTATTCAACCTCCTGATAGCCTAGACTATGCCTTGCATAGTTTTGGCAGTCAATCTCTGACCTCCTAGTGGAAATTGCGTGACCTTCATGACTAGTCACACAGGTATGTTGCAAGTCAGTTCTCAAGTTTGTTTTGGTTTTTGACTGATAGATTTCTTGCCATGAGTGTTTCCATGTCTCAAGGTATCGTAGTTTTTTATTTGCCTCTCAGTAGCACATGTACAATGGTCTCCAGGAAAGCATAGTCGAAGACACTGTACAGAGCACAATTGGGGATGTAGTCGATCAAGTGTATATGAATTTGCCTACCCATGAGGCCATCAAGTTGTTCGTATACAAGGACAATAAGATATGATGGTAATAGCATCACAACAAGAAGCACCACGAACAACATCTAAAGGTAGGATATCAGATGTAACGAATGCAAGAAGAAGGTTATTGACAACACAGAGGTGGAACAAATTTGCAAGCTCAAGAATATCCACTTGTGATGAAAGAAACTTTGGATGTTGAGGTTATGAGCTGATGACGTGACATGAAGATTGCACGAAGGTAGAGAACAAAATAGAGAAGAAGTTGCAAGTACTAAAGCAGCAACTCAAGGAGGAATATAAGATGCTTAGATGAGAGAGTGAGCTACAGTAGAAACAGGTATAGTAGGGGCACAACATGCACTCACAGATGAAATTGCCCCTGTACAAGTTATAGATTCATCCCAGCAGCTCGCATGGAGCAAACATGGTAAGCAATGTTGTTGATCACATGCAAGGGAATTCAATAGTATGCATGTCATTATGCACACTCATGCAATCCCACTCATTCTGCACACTCATCGAGGAAAAGACAAGAAGAAAGTCCGACTGGAGCTGAACATGTAGTTGACAGTTGATGTGCATGACCACCAATGTACACTGGAAGATCAACACAGACACTATGCATCAATGTGCTTCTGGTTCAACTTCACCCAAGAAGACCATGCACATTCTATCAGACGAGCTGTACATAGGAGCCACATTAGTGTGCTTGGATGCAACAGAGGTAAGAGTTCGCTTCAACAAGATGTTAACGTTGGGCGCATTGACACCATCATGGACGACCAATCTTGGCATCAGTTCACCACCTTCACCATCACAAGGATGTCCAAGAGTTGGTCTCACCACAATGGTCCGAGTGTCAATGTTGTCTTACATGGCTTGCTCAAGCCATTTTGTCTCACATGGGTACATGTGCATTTTCATGTAACTTCTTGTCAAGTGGAAGTTCAAGTGTTGATAGCTGGACACAACGGTCATGTAGTAGGTGAAGAGTCATGAGGGTAGACAAACAGTCATAAAGGGGAATGTCAAGGGTCACCCCACCCTTTTCTATAAATAGAACCTCATAAGTCATTGTAAAGGCTTTTGGTCAGCCAAGCTTCTGATAGGACTATCTTAGAGAGAGATTGCACAGTATTGTAACGAGTCTTGGCTTCTCCAATTCAGAGAGCTAGTATGTCTCTTTGGAGGAGCTAGAAGTTGTGGCTGTAACGTTTTGTTGTCAGAACTAGTGGTTAGACATGGATGTATTGTATGACTAGAACTTACACTTATTAATATAACAGATCCAACATGTTTCATGCATATGCTATATTTTATTCTATGCTATCTAGTTTACTGTAAATGATATATGTATTTGTTTGCTTGCACATGCATGTATGGACTTTTCTCTGTATGTATGTATCAATGTTTTTGAAACGCGCTATTGGTTTAACCATCACTCTGGATTTCTAGATAACCTTCCTTCCATGTTGTGATGCATCTTTGCTCGTGTGTTCCCTTCTTAGCTCCATTTTATCACAGGTTTCCAAGGGGTGCACTCCTCTCAACCCCCATGTGTTTGAACCTCTCATGCACCTTCCTTAGGTTGCTACAACTATCACACCCTTGCTAACAATATAGACATCTTACTTTCCTCTGTGTGAAATTGCGGTCAAGGCATTACTGTAAAACTCACTGTTGGGACTCCTACACCAAACAGTCTGAGGTTTAATTGGGATTTCTTACCGAGGAGATCCCCTTACTTGTTGGCAAGTAAAACACCGTCAATAGAATGTGAGTGTTAACCTCATGACACTACCCTTATCCACATTGGATGAGATAAAATAGGGTGTAGCAGATGAGCTTAATGTGCGAGAGAAATGGGCTCTCATGGTGATCAAGGATGCGCAGATAACTGGTTAACAAATATGCGATGAAAAAGCATAGAGCTCTCTAGGATCATGATGAGGTAGTTGCAAGACAGGAATAGCTGGAGCATGCCATTTCTCAAGTATGCAGTGAGCTCCCCATGCTCAAGATTCAGTCTAAGGCTACTTCTGAAGAAAAAGTACAGCAGTTAGGAGATGCATTTAGATAATCAAAGGCATAGGTGGACAAAGTTTGCTTTAATTTGCAACTACAAATCGTTGAGCTTTAATTGATGTTGTAGCTTACTACGGCACTAGAGATCAGAGAGAAGCATGAGGTTCCCATAAGAACAAATAGGGAAACACTCGATGCGGTAGTCAAGGATTTTAGCCAGTTGTTCGAAGAGACTCTAGAATTATGAGCCTCGTTGCAGGAGGATCCATAGGTGAAAAATATTTTAGTTTCCATCTAGGATAAGTGACTATAGTGTGACGAGATAAAAACAATGGCACACAACTTAGCCCCTATGTAATGGTTCACCCGATTGAAAGAGGGCGCATCTCTGTAAGGACAGATGAATGAGTTGCAAGGTGAAAATTATCACTGCACTGATGCAACCGTGCGAAGAATAAGAAGTGCATCTCTCACAAATTGTGGAAGGCATACTCAAAAGTCTGCAGCAAACACAACAATCCATCGACTTAGTAGCAGAAGGGCCAACTACAAAATGTTGGCCGAAGAAGTTTGATAGGCAGTGGTACAATGCACAGAGGCACTTAACCCAATGAGGCATTTGTTCAACAACATGAAAGCAAAGATCCAAAGCATACCAGTGGAGTGACTCGAGGATGAGTCACATGTTTGTGTTAGGGGCCTATTGGGATGGGGTCCCCTAGGTCAGTTTTGATAAAATATTGTAAGTTTACGCATTTTTAGGACCGGAGTGCACAATGCACAGGTCAATAGGAGTAAAGGAGTTTTAGGAAGGTCAAAACCCTTTACATTTTGGTATTGTTTTGAGATCTGCCCATGGTTTGCAGACAATGGTATTGTAATAGAAAGGAGTATATAAAAGGCTGTCTTAACGAGTCTAGGATAACATGAATGAACAAAATGGGATTTTGATATGTTTTGAGTCTATACAATATTTTTGTCCTTTGGTGAAGGGGAAGGCTCCTAAAGCTGAGTGCATGGATACCTTGGTGAGTCCGCAACTGAGTGCACAGGACCTTGCAACTGTGCATGTAGCGTCTGTGAAGTCTGTATAAGGAATATCTGAAGTAATAAAAAATATTTGAAACAATATTTTTGTCTGTTCTTTTATACTTGCGTATTTTGTATATTTATGCATACTTGAAAGATAATTATCTATACTTTCAAAGTTACTACTCCACTAAGATATGAATCTAATGTTATATGTTACTTTATGCATTATTAGACGTTTACACAAATTTTATAGCTCTGTTTAACTGGAAATCACATTAGTTCAGGAATTTCATGAATAAGGGTTCGCAAAGGTCAGATCAGACATGAAATTGAAGAAAATTCCTTAACCCAAGCCCCCTCAAGCCAACACTTACAAAGGGACTAAAAGAGAAGAAGGTATGAACTTTAGAAATGAGTCTCAGACATTTCTGAAGAAGAAATTCTACAAGAAGAACGGGTTCTATTCCCAAGAGGATAGTTTGGACCTGAAATTAGACTGTGAATAATCATCCGGATATGAGTCAAATGAGTATCTTCTTATGACCCTCGAAATGGACTCCAAGAAGCATGGTCTTATGGACTTTGAAGAGGAACAAGAGGAAGGAGTGGTAGACCTTGATGGAGAGCCCATTAGTGCGCTTGATGAGTTGAAGAAAGCAAGGGATAAAAATAAGCAGCTGAAGGAACACTTGAAGCTTGGAGAAGAAGGAATGTGTAACTCAGATAATGAGGAGTTTTCATATCAGAAAGAAAAACTTGAAGAGGTTATCAAGAGAAAATATAGTCTAGTTCTTATGCTGAAAGGAGAAAAAGGAAATCGTGAGAAGCTAGAAGAGGAGAACAAGTAGCTGAAATAGGAGCTAGTCAAGTTGAAAAGGGAGATGACCTAAAAAATCTTCAAAGATGATCTTTTGTCTTTAAAGGTTGAGCTCGAGGAGCATAGACGGAAAGTAGAGGAACTTCAATATATGATTTAAGAACCAAAACGAGCATGCCATGTCGGCTCACCTTATCAATGCATGATAAAGAAAACAAATGGTATGTAGATAATGGTTGTTCCAAACACATGTCTGGAGATAAGAGCGAGCTTCTATCACTGAAAGAAAAATATAGAGGAGGAAATGTCACCTTTTGCAATAACGCTCTAGCAAGAATCAAAGGAAAAGGAGTGGTTAGTCTTGATCAAAACACAAAAGCACAAAATGTGTTAAATGTGGAAGGTCGCAAACATAATCTACTAAGTGTTAGCTAGATGCATGACAATGGCTATGATGTGACCTTTCGATCAAAATATCGTGAGATCCAAAATAGAGAAAATGGAAAACTAGTGGGCAAGGCAGTCATGACTCCCAATAACGTTTATGTGTTCGATGACTTAAGGGTCAATTGTTACTTGAGGAAAACTAACGAAGCATGATTGTGGCATAAGAGGCTCAGACACATGAATTTTGATAACCTGATAAGGACAAGAAAGATAGGCACACTAAAATGATTACCTAAATTTTCAAGGCCTGATAACACCATCTGCAAGTCATGTTAGTTTGGCCAGCATACTAGCACTCATTTCAAAACGAAAGGGTTCTCCTCATTCAGACCTTTCAAGCTTATTGACACATATATTTATGTACCCACATCAAAAGGAGAAATGCACTTCCTACTATTCATTGATGATTACACGAGGGCTACTTGGATTCTCCTCCTAAAAGAAAAGTTGGAAGCATTTAAGCACTTCAAGAATTTTAAGGCTCAGGTAGAGAATGAGAAATATTAGAAAATAAAATGCTTGATATCACATAGAGGGCGAGAGTTCACCTCAAAAGAGTTTGAAGAATTTTATGAAGAGTAAGGTATGAGAAGGAAGTTCTTAGTGGCCAGAACTCCTTAGCAAAATAGATTTGTGGAGAGACAGAACCAAACAATCGATGAAATGGCTAGAGATATGTTATATATAATAGGAGTGAGTCACCACTTCTAGGGAAAAGTAGCTCAGGAAGTAGTATACCTACCAAACATAACTCATCTCAGGCCTAACAGTGAAAAAACACCATAAGAATTATGGAAGGGTAGACATGAATCATTTAAACACCTCAAGGTGTTTGGGAGCAAGTGCTTCATTAAACAAAATGAAAAGAAACTTGGGAAGCTTGACTCAAACCCTGATGAAGAAATACTGCTTCAATACTGTATTCAGAGAAAAGGCTATAGATGCTACAACAAGAGGAAAAGGAATACAAAAGAATACATTAACATAGTGGTTGATGAAGTAGGCTCACAACTTAAACTCTCCAAAAGGAACTTGGACAAGTTGAGGGACGTAGATCTGAATGAAATAAATTCATATAATGAAGGTGGAAGCATGAACATATTCAAGGCCAAAAATTCCTTCCAGATATGTACAAAAGGAACATTCTAAGATTTTGTTGTAGTGCCTACAACCACTCTCCAAAATTTTGGTCTGCACCAATTTTAGAGCCTCCCTTGAGAGTTTCACTTAATTAATGCACACATGCAGGTTCACTCCATGAGCTCGTGTGAGTCCTCGCATCCATCTTGCTCATTCATTTTATTCAAGTTTCTTCATGCTGGTGTCTATGTCATGTTTGCGACCATGTTTTGGCTATGCTCGAAGTCTTCCCTTCATATGTACTTGTTGTGTTCACTATAAAAGCATCTGTCGCACTCACACATAGAGTCATGTTCGTTATTATGCAAGCATCATCTCAATTAATGAATGGTCAATCATGAGTGCCGCACTTGTCACTTGCACTGTAAATCAGTCATGTTGAGCATGTGTGTCTCGATGGTTTGAGTCGTTTCATTGTCGAGTCATGTGATTGTCTGTTTGCATGATCACCTATGCATATTTCGATCATTCACACACATATTCATTCTTTTACAAGTCCCGACGACCAGAAACCCCTATAACTGTCACACCATCACCCCGCCATCGACTCGATCGATTCTCAACTAGAACAACATAGAAGTTATAAGCTAGTCTTTTAAAGTTGTGCTACCCGCAAGAAGTTCAATTAACTTCCATGTTGACCACCCGGATAGTCGGACTCAGAAGTCACCCCAGGACTGACCCCCTTCAAAAATTGCTCAGAGGCCACTAACCTCACTTGCTGAATAGACTGAGGAAATTATGTAGACACCAAGTGCTCGTCCTTGTCTCCTTTAGAAAATTGCACAGTTTTCCTAGTCAGTCATCTAGACAATTGACTGGGTGCTCATCTAAGAAATTGCACAGTTTTCATGAGAAGGCCTTCTGCTGTCTAGCAACGCGTTTAGATAAAAAATTATGTAGAGATGATTAGCAGGCCAGCTTCCCAACTTTAGTGCAATTTCCGTACCAGGAGCTCCTAGCAGCAGACTGCCAATTTCCTCTAGAAATTGTGTAGTTTCTACTGCTAGTGACTGAGCAGCCAACTTCCAATTCCCTTTGGGAATTGTGCAGTTTTGGCTACCAGTGACCCTAGTAGGCAACTGCCAGTTCCCTCTAGGAATTGTGTAGTTTTGGTTGCCAGTTCCCTCTGTGAATTGTATAATTTTGTCTACCAGTCTCTTGGGTAGTTCCTCCCAAAAACTACGCAATTTATTCCTACTGACCCTTCATGCAGCTTACCCCGTTCCTCTGGAAAATTGTGCAAATATGGCTTTCCAGCCCCCATTTCTCATTTGTTATGAAAAATAGGTAGAGCATGCATGCCTTGCCTTCTTCAAGCCTAGACTGTCCCTCCACAAATTTGTGCAATTTTACCTCCCAGCTGAGCCGGACTTTGCAGGCAGTCACCGTTGACTCAGATTGCCTGTCTCCATCACTCAATGACTCTTGTGTAGTTTCCATCATCAGTTCCTAGAGCCATCATCCCACTTCACAACCTTGCCACCTCTCCTAGTCACCTACATATGAAATGATCATGTGCCATGGTAGAGTAGGAGGTTTTGGATTTGAAGTCATCTCATCATGAGAGATTGCAGGTACAAGTACACCAACAAACATGGTGAATGGGATGCACAAATGGAACACATGCAGAAGGACAGGTTAACCAATAGACAAATGAATGAAGCATGCAAGGTAGACAAACGCAACAAACATGCACGTTCACAAACAAATGAGCCTGTCAATCTTTCCTGCATGTAAGCAAGGAACAACATGTGAAAGCTTCATCAAGCGAAGCAAGGACCATCGAAGACTCCATGCACTTCGCCATGCGAAGGTGAAGCTATTATACACCATGAAGACATCCATCACCTAGCAACATTGTAGCTCGACAGGCACTCCAACAACAACAAAAATGTACCAGCATTGTCATGTAAAGTCATGTCGAGTCATGTCATGAGTCATGTCACCCACATCTCCACTATCAACTATTTTTTCAATCAATGTGATGTAACGTGGAAATCCAAGAGACCAACTTGTTGAACAAAGGCTCATGTAAGTCGAAAAGTCATGGAAGCCAAATGGTCATGAGGGTAATCTAACAACCACAAGGGTCTGTTTCACCCTTGGCTATAAATACCCCCTCATTTTTACATGCAAAGGATTTTTTACCTCAACTCCTCCCACATAGCCAAGAGAGTCTATAATGTTTACTTTGAGGAGTAAGTAGTGGCTCCAATGCCCCGCACTTGGGGTTAGTGATGTATGGTGTAACAATGTTTCTTGGAACTTTCGCTTCATTCAGAAGCCTGCTAACAGGCCAACACATTTTCACACATGTATTGTATCTCTTGTAAGACTGATATTTAACACTTGTAATGCATGTTGCTTTAAACTGTGTTCTACATATGAACTATTTCATTTATTGTAATTCATAATATATTAATGGAAATGTGTTGTATATGATGTTAATTCTGTCTCGCCCATGTAGACTGCTCTCTCGGACATCAAAAAAACCTTTCACATGAAGCTTGTTGTAACAACTGTTGCACTCATTTTGAGTAACCCGTTGAGTGTTGTACATGTTATCTTACCTTGTATTTTGTGACTACCACATCTGCGTGGATTTCTCCTCCAAAATTGTGCATGTTCTATTATGTTGTGTGTTCCTAACAGTGTTGGGACCGCTCTAAATCAACCTAGAACTCACTCTCACTCTTTCCCTCAACAATTAAAGAACCATTGACACAAGTGACACTTACACTCACTAGGCATGTGACCCTCACTTCTCAAAGCCAAAGAAAACCACTCTTCTGTGCTCACAAGCAAGAGTTGAGGGAGATCTTTAAGATAATGGAAACCAGGCCATCGTACCAGATGGGGCTCCTACACCAAACAGTGTGAGGTATAGTTGGGACTTCATATTAGATAGATCCCCTCATGTTGGTGGGTCCAACACTTTCAAGAAAGTCATATTCTTGGAGATCAAAGAAAGGGTGGCCAGAACAGAAGGAGACTTGTGGGAAATACAGATCATGAAAATTTGGCTCTAGTATCACAAATAGAACCATTTGAGTATCTCAGATAGCATATAGGAGTTGTGACTCCTCCCTCTAGATGATTTCATTTTGGTAGGAGGTGGAAACTATTCAGCAGGAGGAACTCATGGCCAAGAAGCCTGCATTGGTTCAGGGGGAGTGCAAGTGAAGTTTTCTTCATCAATGATGTCAAAGGGTGAGAAATTTGACATCAGAGTAGACCATGCCAAGCTAAGGGGGCATTTGTAGTGTTAGCATTAATGCCAAAGGGTGGGATTGTTGGAAATTTGATGGTATGAAGGTGGCTGGCTGTGTAAGTGTTGACATTGATGTCAAACAAGGCTCAACTTGATGACGGGTTTCATGCCTTAGTGGTTTTGATTCTAGCTAGGTATGTATTTTAGAGCCACCTTTTGAGGCAAAATATGGGCTTAGTGGCTAATCAGACTCCTTTCATTGGAAATTGCTTTGTAAAGCTTTCCAATGGTATGTGGAAGTCTAGAAATGGACTTGTGGTTTGAGAGATATGGCTCGCTGAAATTCAGGATGATTCAAGCCTTATGCATAGAGGAATATCAGAGATCAGAGGTCTTGATGAATCAGAATTAGATATCCTGGCATACCAAAGGTCCTAGGTAATCAGGGGTCTAGATGAATAGGAGGTCCTAGCAAATCACATATTGAAGGCCCCAATGAATTGCATATCAATGATCCCAAATCTCAGAGGTCTCACAATATTAGGGGATATGCGGGGACTATGCATTCTTTGTTAAATCATTAGGGAGGCCAAAAAGTAAAATACAAAGGAATTTGGTGAAAAAATATAGTAGGCAAGGCCCCTTTCTCTCTCCTCCAGGAAGGACATGTGAAGGCAATCGATTGGCTCCAATAAGGACATAAGATAGCATATGAGGAGCTCCGATGAGGACAAGGGTTAGGATTTGATTAGTTTCGATAAGGGACACATGGCCGATTATGTCACCATGATGTCACGTTATAGAGGAACATGATGTAGGCTATTTTGGTGTTTATGGATGGCCTAATGGGCCATAACTGAGTGACACATTTCACTGATCAGAAGACGCCATAGGGCATGAGATGACATCACTTTGACAATTGGTGATCGAAGGTTTGTAATGGTTGGCTCATGTGCCATTATGAAATTTTGTTGGGATGGAGGATAGAAGGTGGTTGTGAAGGCTTAAGGGAAACAAAGGCTAGGACTAAACAAAGATGCAAATCTACAATCGATGATCAACAATTTTTGATGGAAAGGACATTGTCACAAAGTGGAAATCACCGATAAAGGGCTCTGATGTGGTAAGTGCATGGTCTAGAGGAAAGACAAGGAACTAAGGGCACAACACATTATAAGGGAACCAAAGGCCTCCAACAAAATGCTGGAAGACATAGCACCTGAAGGCCAAGCCCCTGGTCACTTCCCTTGGTCCTATGGTGAGATGTGTACAATAAGGACTGACTAGAAGGAGCTTAAAAATCAGAGATTGATGACCATAGGATTTTGGTTGTTAGCACATTGGCCACAGATGAAAAGAGGCGATAGACGGGGCTCCGATATGAATGGTGCTTGGTCAATAAACCAAGTCCTATGGTGAAGATATAATAGGGGTCTAATGAAAAATGAGCTAGACATGATTGAAGGTTAGCAATCAACTATTTCACATTGTTACACCACTACACAATACTACAATGAAAAGCTCCTATATGATGGTACATGGTGCCATTAATATGTATGAATCAACAATTGTGTTTTTGAATATAAAACTATAAGGTTGATGGCTGAAGTCCTCCCATGCATGAATTGTAAATAAATGAAAAACAAAGACTCCATGACCATGTACAAGTAGATCTCTGCTAACCATAAAGAAGTATGGGGAGCCTCTTTGAAATATTTAAGGGGGACCGAGAGTTAATATAGGGCATGGAGAGATAGTTGTATGACAAAGAAGTGATCCTTTCCCAACCTTTTGTGTTTAATTCAACGATTGAACTAAAGTTTGTGTAAATTAGCAAAAGAATTTGGTGTCATGTCTATGGTACATGCATGGGCAGAATTGATGATGACAATGGTTAGATCGAGCCAAGAGAAACAAATGAACAAAATTGTGAACCTCCATTGATCTAAGTGGGAATGCAGCATAGTTTCCAGTGAGAGCCAAGAGGAAAGAGCTCTGTGTGTGCGCACTACTGTTAAAGGCTAAGTGAGAGCCAATTTTGTGGGAAAAGATTGACAATGCCTAAGTAGAAGGAAAGAGACCCCGAGAGTAGCACTCTATGCATGAGGCTAAAATACCTATGTGCTCTATCTGAATAAGGTTGTGTGTGTGCCTTAGAGAGAAGAGGTCAGACAACTAAGCCTTTGTTTTGTGAAGAAAGGCCAAGAGTATACTGTGTTTTGTGGAGAGCAGATAGGCCAAGAGTTGAGTGATTGTTGATGCCAAGCAGATCAAAGGGCTACTAAAGATTGCTATAGAGAGTTGTGAAGTGTAACAGAGTGAGTTGAGAAAAAAAGTTGAGATCATGTAGAGAAGTAAGTTGTGTATTGGCAAAGAGTGTTGCAAAGGTAGTGTTGTGGTGAAATAGTAGAGAGCCCTAAGCAAAGAAAGCAGAGCACAGAGCAAGTGTTAGAGTAGGAAGTAAGAGGAAGACTACCACAAGTGTTAAGAAATAAGAGTGCAGAAGTTGAATGTACAGAAAACCATTAAGTTGGTATTTTACTTGTAATTTTTAGGCCTCTATTTTCAATATGAAAAATGCATGAAATAGTAAAATAGTGGAAGTAATAGGTTGGTGCCTGCACACTTAAGAGGTTGGTGCCTCTAGGTAAGTTAGTGCTTTCTAAACAAAAGAGGTTGGTGCCTCTTGGTAAGTTGGTTCTTTCTAAACAAAAGGTGGCTAGTTCCTCCACTGAGTGGGTGCTCACAAAAAAACATATGTAATTAAGTTGGTACTTAAATTACATTATAAAACAAACAACAAATTGGTAGTTTTTTCCCTCTAGGTTTTGAGGTGAAAACGTTATGTCAAATGTATTCTGGTCATGAGATTGTTGTTTGAGTGTGTGTTCTAAAAGTTTATAAGATATACTACTTTTATGAATGAATTATTTCACATATGAAAGAACATAAGAAGGTACTATAAGAATAGTAAGAAAATAAAATAAAGAGTTTCTTAGATTACAGATTCATCGCATCGTTTCAACAATTCCTTAGTTCCAACAAAAATTTCCCAAGTCATTAAAAGAGTTGCAAAGGAAGCATTGGAAATTTTTTTGTATAAGTGATCATCATTGAGAAGGAATTTCTTTCTATTAGAGTCATTACCGATGATGAGAAATAAAAAGAATCCAAGGAAACTAGTAGGAAGTGTCAACCTTCTTTAAGCAAGCCTAAACATAAGGACTTATCAGATATTGAAGTCTCGACTAGGATGGTGAAAGAACTAACCAATGAAATTTTAGAACTAAAGAAAAGGTTAAGCTAGACTTCTCCTAGCAATAATCCTCCCAATTCTTTCCCTTTTCGAAGGAATAATAATAGTAGTAACAACAATAATCATCCTGTCAAGTCTGCCAAAGCTTGAATATTGTGATAAATATAGAATGTATGGGTATGTACAACTATTTCTCTTTCCATCACGAATATCATTCGAAAAACACATTCCCCTAGTGGAACCACAACATGAACACTTTGGTCGCACACGTTATAGATTCCTTACTAGCAGACGAGAAAATAGAACAAACGAAATAAATAGAAGAACCTATAATGGCTAAAGAAAGTACTGGTATTGGAGATGTAGTGAATACCTCTGATTGTATCTTTAATGCTCACAAGAAAAGCATCGAAGAACCACCACAAAGTGAGCCCCCACCTCAAAAGAAAAATAGTTGATATAGTTTAAGGAGCAAATTGCCCATTTATAAATAGGAGGTGACAAGACAAAAATTATAGGAGAAATTATTAAGAAGGATCTCAATACTAGTCAATACTACTCAGCATGTACAAAGTAAGTATAGAAATGCAACTAATTCCAAGTGTGCTTCCTCCAACAACAAAAGTAAGTCCATTCCAGGAGTGTCGAACAAATCAACTCCTCTAGAATATTTAGCACTGTTTCTCAGAGGTGAAATGATTGAGTATAATGTAGTTGAATATTTGAGGAGAGCTCGAGCCAATATTTCCATCTTTCAGCTCTCGAATATAGCAAGCCATTGTGAACTTCCATTCTAATAATTTTCACATCTTTTGATAGGTGATAAAGCTTCTTCCTCTCAAAAGGTGTCTCATAAGTCTTATGGCTCCTTGAATCTATAGTTAATGTTGTAACATTAGATGCTAACACTCCCTGCCCTCCATTTTTATTAACATTTGAAATTTTTAATTATAATTTCCATAATTTTTTATTCGATTATGGTGCATCTGTAAACATAATTTTGTTATCCACTAACAAGAAAATAACTGCTAAATGGAACAAAACTGATGCACAAATTATTCAGCTAGATGAATCTCTCATGCAAGCTACTGGTGAACTTAAGAATGTCCTTATTCGATTATCATATGATCACCAAGTTCACCAATGTATTTAGGGATGGTTGCATAATTATAAAACCATGTAGCAAATACCGGTCTATAAAATTACAAGGGTATTTGTTGGACACCTAATCCTAAATGGGTTAGTGTGGAAGCTAAACAGACTAAGTAGTCCAAGGGACCTTGGGATGTGAATCCCAACGGTCACCATATTGTACTATAAATGTACATCTATTGTTAATAAAAACGCAATGCAAGCTTTATCTTTCCTATTTGTTCTCGTTGTCCATGTCTATTTAACATGGTATCAGAGCCATGATGAGTGGCCTGTTTTCCCTGAGCAACTGGTCTAAGTTGCCTTGAATAGTGCTGACTAGAGCTGGCCTAGTCTTCTGTAACGTTCCATTAATTCTACCATCCCTGCGCTGTACTTGTACCCTGCTCTTCTGAAGCTGCATACCAAATGGTGTCAGAGCTGAAACGCACGCTGCCTGGAACGCTGCTGAGTGAAACACATGCTGCCTACTCACGCTGCTGAGGAAATGGTAACGCTGGAAATGGTAACGCTGTCTGCCTGAAGGAAATGAGAAACACTCTCTGACAAGAAATGCTGCCTGACAAGGAACGCAGGAACGCTTGAAGGTAACGCTGTTGAAATGAGCGCATATGAATTTCCATTGCTGTGTGATATGTATGTCTGGAATGAGGCATTAAAGAAAAAAACACTGTGTGAGAGATATATGAGCGGATTTGAAACCTGTGTTGAACATTGTTCTGTGGGAGACAGTGGTGAATTAATTTGAGACCATGTCCTCATGCCCACTTTAAATATACATATGTATCGCTGGAATAATGTTTTCCGAGGTTGCTGTTTGAATAAGAATCGATTCTATGTACTAACGTTATGCAGTCAAAGGGCGCAAGGTCAATTTATGACTGTTCGTATGAGACTTACATCGTGGCATTATTAGTGCTCTGTTCATAAAGACTGTGGCAGTTAGAAGGGAGTTATATTGTAACAGAGCTGAATTTGAGGAGCGATTTAAGATAAACCTGTGTGTATCGCCAGACCCGATTGCAGCTCTGAATGGTCTCCTTACAAGCTCATTGACATGCCCATGTTTCTATGCTAAGAGAATTGGTGGTATATAAATTTTGGAGCAACTCAAGCGGATCAGAGTGGCTTAATAGAAGCGTATTAGCATTGGGAAGAAGGTTCTATAAACTTGTTATACGTGTGCTTATTTGTGACATATATATATATATATATCGAACCTGGATGGAGGGAGCGGAGGTATGTATATATCGGAGCCATGGTTAGCGATACATATATAAAGCGTTGCATACACATATACCGACCGAGAGTAGTAAGTGAACAGGGGATACATGTGTGGCGATGAATCTTGCCTATGGTAAGTGCAATATACGCATACGAGCCTTGTCCTTAATAACGTGTCGTGGGTATATATAATGGAAGCATATATATGTTGTGTGGACCATTACAACGGGGTGTTTTTGTAAATAGAAGCCGTCAAGAAGGATATCTTTGTCACAAATCAAAAATATTTTTTTCACAAGATCAGTGCCACAGTTCTGCAAGTCCAGGAAATACCTGCAGGTCTATATGACATCGTTCTTTAATTCACAAGGGTATTTCTGTCACAGGTTTGGTGATTGATTGTGTGTAGACTATCAAATAAATTATTTTTAAATTCCCTTCATCGATTGGTTCACGAGATGACAAATACTCTTCAGATGAATCTCGCTGATCAACGTAACCACTCTGCAGTTTTCTTTATATCTTAGCTTCGGAAAAATCTCTCAATTCTGTGGGCGTCTTCACACAGTTCGAGACTTATTTTGTAGTTTAAATCGGACCTCGTAAATATTCAATGGATTCCCTTGAATTATTGAGATGTGAACCAAATATATCTTCTGCGTTGAAATTTGATGGCGCAGTACGGGTGCTCTTAACCTCTCTGGAGTAGCATTTAAGAGGCATTAAAGTGAGAGAATATATGCACCACTGTTTTGATTTTATATGGGATTTTATATGTTGCGCCACCCACTATGGGATTTTATATGCTGCGCCACCCATTGTAGGATTGTATGCTGAATTTCTAGCTCTCTTTTGGATATTAATTATGCCGGTTTCTCCCACACACTGGAGATTTTTAATAGATCTTGAGGTCTGCACTGATACTCCGCATCCATATCTAG
>APFE030901690.1:0-10068 GCA_000404065.3 Pinus taeda | reverse complement strand
GGAAACTTCCATCATAGACCCATGTCAATGGAGATTTTACCATCTAGGGCCTATCCATACACTATTTGTATCAGAGTTGGCCCACAAGTGTCATGCGGTATCAATACCTCTTGACCTTCATTTGTGACAGTTGTGGGTCACCTACAAACCAATGTTTATGGATCAACTACAAAACACCCTTTCCATTGATGTTCATTTTCTAGGCTAGACACTATCAATATCAAAGTTAGCCCATAAGCATTATAGGATACTATATCCTTTGACCTTTTCTCACCATGATTATGGGTCAACCACGCAAAACCCTTATATTCATTGGCTCATATTAAAAAAAGCTTCTCACAAGGGAACTTGACACAATGGGAACCATTTCTTCCTAAGGCAAAAATCTTGATCCTAATGGAAAGTAGTATCCACACATGGTATTTACCCATGGTATTGTAAGTTGTAACTCAAGAAGGCACCTAGAATACCATAAATAATGGGTGTCACCTTGTAAAAGGACCAATATGTCCTTCAAAATGTAGGATAAATTATTTCTCCATTTAATAAAGAATTATTTTATTTTCACATATTGTTATGTATTTACTGTGTGTATTTTCTATTTAAAGTTTTTATAAGAATTGTTTCAAAGCATATTTATATTTTCTCTCTCCTACTCTTTGTAAGCATTTATGGTTTCTAAATCTTAGACGTCGAGATCCGTATCAACCTCCCCTATTTTCATCCAAGGATTCAACCGTAAATATTGTTCCACAAATGGGTAACCATGTCCTATAATATAAGGGATGGGTTGAATACTGTGAAAAAAGAAAAACATATATTCCTAGTTAGATTGGGTCCATAAACAATGGAAATGAAGCCCATTTATGTCAACCATATTAGTTGATACTTTACTGTGACAAATCTTTGAGTGGAAAAGGTGTTTGAAAGCATAATCTCATGGTGGATGTATAATAAATTAATTCCCCTTGATGCCTCATGTACATCTAATATTATTGAGCTATAGTTTATTGAACAAGTAGTATCAATTTTAGACGCATATCAAATGAGCACTTTGTTTCCTATAGAATAGCCATAGTTGGCTTTTCTTTCAGAATTTTATTTTTAATAAATTTTTTTTTTTTCCATTCATTCATCTGATAATTTATGATTGTATATTCTTTGGGCATTTGAGCGGGTGGGGTGGAACATGTTCATCATCAATGCCATCATTCTTAAATTGACTGGCATTTCTCTCAACTCTTGTAGAAGTTTCTTAGTTCTTCTTTATACAACCTTTTATTCTATTTTCCTATTTTTATCATTATTTTAGTGTTTTAGTTTCAACTGCTAAAGAGATAGACTAGTGATGCTTACATTATAATTTTTATTCCTAAAATTATCCTTTTTTTATCAAGGCTTTTGTCAAACTTTCAATTTATTGATTCAATATTGACTCAGTCTATTTCCCATCCCATTCTAATACTAAATATTGCAAATCAAGCTTGCTAAGCTCCATATATTCACATTCCTCTAAGTTTGTTAGGTCCCTAACGCCTTAATCCATTTATGTGTCTTTATTGTCTCCACCATTATTGTTTCTTCACTTCATTCATTATATCATTCTTTCCCATGTTTCTTATAACTAGTGGGATTACTCCTTAGGATTATTGGTAACCTTTCTTAATTTTTCCACCATCTTCTTGGATAACATTTCATTTCAATTACATGATATTTTCCAATGAAATCAACATCCAAGGAGGGTTTTTTACTGGATTTTTTCTTTCTTACCACATTTTCAAAACTCCTAGGTTCTTTCTCCATTTATGATTTAGGGACAAAGGAAGATTTATTAAGAGGAAAATACCTAAATATGTTCCCTTGCTAATGATATTTGTGTTGATGTCGCTTGTTGTGATGACAGTCCTCCTACCAACATCCTTTCAACTGAGCCTGTATTAAGAACATGTTTTGGTACCAGAAATAATTGCTCATTGTCCCATGCCTTGAAACATGTGTTAGTTGTTTGGAAAATACAAGGATGCAAATTTGGAGAATAGTTTCGTCTAAGGAATACATTCTTTTAACTATGAATTTTTTTTCTAGTCTCCTAGGATAAACTTTTAGTTGTTCAATATTGTATAAAAATTATAAATAAACTAAGAAAATATATCTAAAATTGCAACAACAAATAAAAGAGCAAGGCGAAGCAATAAGAAAAAAACAATGAAAATTGTTTCTACAATTCAAACCATACAAAGTAAAGTGTGCATGTTATTTTGAAGAGAAAACTCTATACTAAACACACAAACCCAATAACCAAAATAAGATAAATTATCTCACTCCCCATATTATTAGCAAAAAGAGGTAAACACACGAGTAATTCACTATAAAATGTATTTTCAAATATTTAAAACCTTTAGTATTAAAGTAGCTTTAAAATATTTAAAATTTATTTAAATTATCAATATTAAAAAAAAATAACACATTTTGAATAGAAATTTACATACTAGCACAATTATATAAATTAAATGGTTAGTGAATGTTAGTAATTATCAATCCATAATAAAGACCAAAACATTTACTTCATCATACATCATAGGTTGCTAAAATTTCAAATTTTATGAGATTAACATTATTATTATTAGCATTATGATTATAAGATGAACATATATTCATTTCAGAAAGAATGGAAAAAGATTTTTATCCATGAAGATTTAGATCCACTTTATTATGGAGTTTCTTAATCTATAAATAGGGTATGTACAATACCATGGACTAGAGCCATGTATTTTCGATATCATGTGCCGAAAAAAACATAACTCATTTCAAATGAAACTTGCTCATATGATATTTTGTTAACTAGCAGTTCCACCATATGTCGTAAAGAAACACCATAAGGCGGGAGCATAGACCTTTATTTTAGTTTATTTTACAATGGTAAAATTAACAAAGACTTCTTGCATAGAAAAAGGAGAAAGATGGAATGGGAGGGAGCCAAAGGCTTGTTACACTGATATGTGTATTATTATGGAATTGGATGGGACATACATGATTAAATAGTGGGATACATCAAATCATTGTCTTCCTTTTGAGTCCCCAACATTCAACAATGAATTCATCTGATTGTTAACTATTATCCTACAACCCATTCCACAGATGTGTTCTTAAGACGAAGTGCCAACTATTCCAACAAGAGGAAGAAGGAACTGCTAACTATTTCGGCCATTGTATGGTTGTCGCAAAGCGCAAGGACATGGTCAAGCTTGGCCAAGTAGTTGAGAAAATCCACGCCGAGAAGTATAATGGAGCTGGAGTTGGTCCACGCCCAGAGACTTCACCATCCATTCCCTAGATGGAACTGATTTAACTTCTGTTGTTGATACCTATCAACACTCACCAACGATACTTTAGGTGGATTTGTTAGTTTTAATTGCAATCACAATATAATAAATATAGCATATACTAAACATTCCTTCACACTAATTCTTTTTTTTTATGTACATTTAGTGTTTATTAAGGCATTGTGAAAATCTTGAGTGAAATCCTGATAGATAGATCAAAGTTTGTAAGCATAGATATGAAAGAATACATGTGACCTTTTTGTCTTTACTTCTTCAACAATTCATTCCATCACGGTGTTGAGAGATATTTGAAATGCAACCATCACATCCAGTGTCCTGTTTATTGTTTCTCGTTTATGGAAATAATAGTATTGTAGATGTAATGTTTTTTTTTGTTTTCTATTGTTAGAAAATTATATATTACAGAGAAATGGAATACATAAAATATATTGCAGAAATACAAACACAGAAAACACAGAAAACAAGAGACACACATATATACGAGGTTCACCCAATTTGGGTTATGTCCATGGAGAAACAACCAACCCTTCCTTTTATATTATCTAGCAAAGTGAAGAGATACAAGCTACAACAAATACATTTTAATTCCCTTTTTTCTCTCACACAATCTCCTCTCTCTTTCCCACTCAGAATATAGAGCTACATAGATGCAATACAATTCCCTCATATATAGTGAGGGGTTTCCTTCTAGGAAAAAAACACTAAATTAAACATAACTTCTACCGTCATATCTTCGCCTAATGAATGACCCAGATTATACAAAATTACAACATTTTATAAGGAAATTTCACATCTATTTTTAGCTTGGGGGTCACTACCCCCAATCCCCCACTAGGGGGGATCCAAATAATCATCGTCACCACCCCCCCGGTGGATGCCCCTAGCGACATACATTCTACGGGCGGCATTATGAACTGGGGTCCAATGTGGGGATACCTCTGAATAAAGAAGATAATTAGGCTCCACACCCAACATTTAGTTGTATGCTTTGGTTTGAGATTCACATTAACTCTTTTGAAATAGAGTATGAAAATAATTATTCTATCATTCTCTAAAACTTGGTTAAAAAATAATCTATATGTAAAGACCATTTTCAGAATTGTGGGTGTAACAATATTTATTGAAGCAAATAATGTCACATCATTTTGAATGTCATTCACTTTGGGCATTGTCTTTCTTTCTAGAATATGTTAAACACAATCGAGAAAATTTTCGTTTATTTCAAATGGATTATAAAGTAGGATAAGAACATATTTTGATCATTGCAATAAATTTAGAAAAAATTATATAGTTATGAAAGAAACATCCATTACAATGAATATCGCTATTTATGCATCCTAATTAAATACACAGAGATTGTCTAAGCAGTTGTAATGTTTTGAAATAAAGTAAAGAAAACAAATATAGTCAATAGTTCCCTTCACAACATCTATTGTGATATTTTTTTCACAATTCCTAGTAAGAACACTTAAGAATATAGATATAGGAATGCTAAACAGGAAAATCCAATGGTATATTTTTATATTGACACACATTTCTCTACCAATATTTTTCTTCCAGCACTTTAGGAGGCCAAACATATCTATAGTTCATTTCCATTCTGAGTTTCTGCATAAAAACTGAGTCATTTTAGGGAGTATTTTTTTGTCCCATGATTATATCATCAACCTTTTACAACAAAAAACCATTTTGATGAAAATACAAGATGATGATGAACAATTCCCCACTGTGATAGGAAAGGAGGATGGTGCTCTACACTGAAGCACCAAAGGGTCTAGGGTAGCAGGCGGTCCGACGTTTTATTGTCGTCATCATTGCTTTTGCCATTTTCCTACAGTGAGGAGCTCACCGTCACGTCTTCTGGACTAGTTCCCTACCCATTCTACAACCGTTACTTGCATCCCTGATTTTGTCTACAACAATTGGAATGGAGTTAGACGTTCTCGATTATTCCACCAACCCAAATCCCTATGAGCCGATTTGGGCACTCCCTCATACTATGTCAAGTTCTGGTCCTCATTTCACATTGTTTCACCTGTGGATAGGCCTGTTGTCTATCATTGAGCTTTCTAAACCATATGTTCCCTACCTATCAGCTTCTACTCCCCCCATTGCATCTCGTAGGCTTGACTTCCCTCCACTCTCTCCTACTACGCTCAACCTTCTTGCTGCTTGCATTGCACCCTCCCCTAACTTTGATTCCATTTTGCCTGAGGCATCCCTTCACCTTGTATTTTTTGGCATTCCCATTTCTTTAGGGTTGTCATAATCTACGATATCCTCTATCCCTCACTCCACATTGGACAACAACCCTAACCCTACCTCTTTTTAGGGGAATTTTCCTATTCCCTCTGCCAGCTTCAATATTCTAGTAGTTAACCCTCGGAACTCCTCCCCTTCTCCACATATGGACTCACAAGACAATCACAACCCCTTCCTAGACCATTCGACAACTACATAGACTAGTAAGGCCAGGAAGAGTAAGTGTGTCAAGGCCTTCAGAAAGGGCATCAATCTTAGATTTGGGGAAGGTATCACTATGGGAAAGGTGGTGGATACTGCAAATAGGGTTCTAGTGGGGCGTGTGAGGGGAAGAACATATTCGGCTGAGTGGCTTTGCTTCTAGACCTTCAATATTTGGGTCACTTTACTTAAGGAAATTACGTCGATCACCATTCTAAGTCCACAACGGTTTGCCCTCAGTTTCCACCGAGAAAAATATAGAGATTGGATACTCTCCCACTACTGGCATATCAAAATGGACCCTATTCTTCTAAACAATGGAGACCCCTCTTTAATCGAGAATGAGAAAAGTTGGGTGTTGGTCTGATTTAGGTTCGTATTCTAGGGATACCTATACACTTTTGGTTGGAGGACATCTTTGTTCACAGCAGAAATGCACTGGGTACCTATTTGGATCATGATAAGTCATATACAACTTATAACAAAAAATATATGGCCGACATACTCATTCACCTGGACACTAAAGAAGGATTAGAGGAAACAATTACTCTGCACTAGAAGAATTTAACTCGCAAACAAACCCTACACTATGAGGGAGACCCATTTAGGTGTAGAAGGTGTCACAAGGTAGGGCACCTATATAAGGAGTGCCCATCGGTGTCATGGGCGACTTATTCATTAGAAAAAGGCACTAAGAATCCACAATATGAAGTTCCTCTGGTGGAAGGACAACCTCCTCACGTTACCAATCTGATGGCTATGGATGGGGATACTTCTCTACCAACTTGTTTTGCCTCTCTGCAGCCTACATCCTCGCCCATGACGAGATCTCAGACTATTTTGGTAGCTTCTCTCTCCACATGTACTCTTCTTTCTCTCTATTCTTCTGTTTCTTTTATATGCATTGCACAACAATTACATGTTGCATATGCATCCATTCCTATATTTTCCACATTCCTTCTAACATGCCCGCTCGATCATCCTTCTACTATCTTCTCCACTACCCCACCCTTTGTTACTAGAGCTGACTCTATCACTTCACCTGAGCCCTCCACCACTTCTCAACTTTCACATCCATATAACCTCTGACCTCGAGGTATACATCCCCCTTGGACCATCTAGATTAGGTCTATCTTCCCTCCCTATTGATACCAAACCCACTTGAGGGCATCCTTCTAGGATTTTGAGAGTTATCCTTCTTGCTGGGGTAGATCTGGCCTTAGGAAGACAGACCACAATTCATAGGTTCTTAGGAAAAATAACACCCTTAATCTAGATGATCCATGAAGTGGTTGTCCTTCAAATGTAGAGGGTTGGCTAGCCCTACTAAAAAACTAGCCTCAAGAGACTCCTAGATACAGAGCCATCTGACATAATTTCTTACAACAAACCCTTGGGAAGGCAGAGTAGGTTTCCTAGATTTGTCACTCTATGATGCATGGTTGGTGCTTTAATGCCCTAGATGTCGATGGGCGATCTCAATGTATTGCACTCGGCATTAATATTCAATCCATCAACCCCATTTCTGTATGGGGGGGACCTAGATTCATAGGAATGGATATTTTTTCCTTGGAGATGGGAAGGAACTTTCGTATCATCGATGTCTATCCACCATATCATAGTAGGGTGGAGCTCTGGAATCACCTCTTGCAACTATCGTTGATGAATTCTAATCACATAATTTTGGGTGGACAACTCAATTTCACTATTTGTCATGAGAAATCTTAGGGACATCATACACAGCTGGACCCCCTATTAGATTATATGGAACATCTCTTGTAACAACATCATATGATTGACATCCCCATGAACAAAAAGAAACTGACATGGCATAATAGTAGAATTGGTGATGCTACTTTGGGTAGGAGATTGGATTGCTTTCTCATCAAGGAGGACTTGCTTTGTATCCTCTCTAATTTCCGTCAATGAATTGGATCTTGGGGTATCTTAGATCACTCCCACATCTATCTAGAACTAGATGGTACATCCCTAAAACCTAGAGTACCCTTCAAATTCAACTCGACCTAGTTACAAGACCTCGAATATCACAAATCCTTCTATGATTTAAAAATATCTTTGAATTCATCTTTATTGCGTTGTCATAGATAATATGACGTAATTTAAATTTTTCTAGAAGTGATATGTTGTGGTACATTTTCCCATTGGAAGTTCTTTCCAATATTTAGCCAAATTCTGTTAAACGTATGGATTATTTAGCTAAAACACTTCTAAATTAAATGGCTCATTTTTTGGATTCATGTCTAATATAATTTCAAACATATTGGTCAATGACTCAAGCCCATGATTACAACAAACTTATTGGTCCTTTGATCATTAAATATTTTGAAAAAGGAAATTCATCTAGTCTAGAGCTTACGTGATGAAGGACCCCTCTTCTATTTCCCTAGGTATGAGTTCCATTGGATGTTCCCAATTTAACTAAAATTAGGCTTCAATTACTGGCTTCGAAAAACCACAAATCCGTATATGGTCATATCATCCATATGACTTGAATTGGAAGTGGAATCCACCCATGGTATCCACCTAGTCTATTGTAACTCAAGAAGCCACCGAGAATATTGTAAATAACATGCCTCACTTGGTAAAATGACAAATGGTTCCTTCAAATTGTAGGGAAAATGATTTTTCCATATAATAAAGAATTATATGTTTTTCATATATTGTTAGGTATTGAGCATGTGTATTTTATGTTCAATGTTTTTCCAAGAATAGTTGCATGCCATATTTATATTCTTTCTCTCCTACTCTCTCTCAATATTTAATGTTCCTATATCATAGCCCATATGATCTAGATAAGTGGTATGAGAGCCAAGTTGATTTAACAAATGTATGTCTAGGGCATTTTTTTGAGATTCAAGTTATTATTTAGATGAAATATTAAATTTTCTCCTTGGTGAGGGTTAAGCCTTTTATTTCTTCAAATCATTCACCATATGGATTTGGTGAAATCACTAGCAAGGTCCAAAGAGATTGTGACTAGTAAATCCCTAAAGAAATAATTAGTAAGAAGGAAAGGATCAAACCCTATGGTTGTGGTAGCCATTAAAAGGGTTGTAGGAAGCTCAAAGATGAAGTATCATAATGTTGACATGCCTCAAAATAGAGATGTGGTGGAGGAATTCTAGATTTGAAATGACATTAGTGTTTATGTGCCCTTCAATAATGGAAAGAACATGTTGCATAAGTTTTTTTGCAAGAAAAAGAAAGTAATCTAGGTTTGACTCTGGTGAAGGCATGGCCTCATGGACAAGCTACAAATCTGCATCTTTCCCAATGATAGTTCTCACAAGAAGCAATGGTACATTCTCAAATACCTCAATAATCCTCATTATGTTGTTGTCTTTGTTGATTCCACCCTGGAATACTACCTCAACCTCCAAGAATCGAGAGATTTTAGCCACGCATAAATTAAGGATGAATACATGGCATACCCTTGGGAGGAGAAGATGTACAAATAATCTCATAGTTTCTTATTTTTTCTCATCACTCCCCACACCCCAAACTGCGAAGTTGAACATTATAATGATGTGGAGGATATCATCAACACGACCTACTAAAATTCATTTTTTTTATGTCTCGAAATAACAATGCCATCGTTCACCGACTAAAATTCAGGCGACGTCTGTATGTAACTTCTTTGTTTTCATTGATGTCTGCATGCCATTATCTCTTTCCGACAGCCTCCTTTTTTACGGACGTGTTTTCAATTTGATATTAATTTTATATATGAATTTTATAATTAATATATTCTAATCATTCTCATATTACTTATAGCCATTTTAAACTTTATTTTGACTTTTTTTTAAATTTTTATATAAATTGGGTTTTCATTTTATCTTTTTAAATATTTGATTTTCTTATTTTAAATATTTAATTTATTTAATAAATAATTATATTGAATTATCTTAATATTAAATTAAATTAATACCATTATTGTTCTATATTCTATCTTATATTTTGTGGTATTTGATTTATATTTATATAGTTATTAGTGAATAATTTTTTTAGTTAATTATTATATTTGAATTGTTTAATTCTGGAAACATGAAGCTTCTTATGGAAACTCTAGTGAAAATTTTAAAAATAGGATAAGATGGAGGCTCCAGCTTAGAGGTCAGTTTAGAGGGGAAATCAGGGACATGGATTAACCAAAGAGAAAATCTAAGAAATAACATGAAAAGGAACAACCCAATTCAAGTGGCATGAACCATTCACAATTATTGTTCAAGACGGAAGAAAA